>JACEIK010000065.1:669791-691847 GCA_018107945.1 Datura stramonium
TATGATAGAGCAACTTCTATATACCTGTTGAGTTATAACTGAGTTACCTATTGGAGTAGAGACTGAGAAGGTTTCTGACAGGATTTCAGGACTAACTCCGAACTAATAGCAACATAGGGAGTCACAAAATATAATATAGCCCCTGAATCTAACAATGCATAAATATTAAGATGGAATACTCATAACATACTAGTGACCACATCTGGAGAGACCTGTTGCTCCTGACGAGATGATAGGGCATAAAACTTGTTCTTACACTGACCACCACCTGCAATAGTGGATGCACCTTGCTGAGCTGAGCATGCTGGTGGAGCTGTTGAACTAGTAACTGGGTCACGGTCTCTACCATGGCCCTGTCTGGCGGCTGCACAATCTCTAAGCATGTGGTTGGACTTACTAGACCCAAAACATACACTTGAACCTAATAAGCATTGTCTGGTGTTCCTCCTATCACACCTTCCACAAACTGGTATACTAGGCTCTACTGACCTGCTCCCCTAACCTTGAGAGCCTGTGGTCCTTCCCCTCTGATCACGCCTAAACTTGGATGGCACACTAGCTAATAACGGTGCTGGGGCTGATGATCTCTAGTGGGACTGCTGACGATGTCCGCCACCAGAACTCTGCTGGAAAAACCCAAAACTGCCTATCCTAGCCCTCTTGGCCTCTCTATCCCTTTCTTTTATTTGATCTGCCTCTATCTGCTAGGCGTATATCACCAATCGGGAGAAATCAAGATCACTGTTCAGCATCGTAGTCCTACACTCCTTGACCAATGAGTCGAACACTCCATACACAAATCTTTTTATACGGGGCCTCTAGTCTGCCACCATCTCTGGCGCATACTTGAATAGCCGGGTAAATTCCAAGACGTACTCCTAGACCGTCATATCATTCTGCATCAAATTAATGAATTCTACCACCTTTGCCTCCCTCAACTCTCTATGGAAGAATCTGTCTGAGAAGGCTATCATGAACTCCTCCTAGATCATGGTAACTACGCCCACTGCTCTACAATCCCTCCATTTATGGTACCAAATATAAGCAACCACCTTCAGTTGATAGGAGGCTAAATCTGCACTCTCTTCTCCTGTCACCCCCATTATTTGGGTGATCTTCTGTATCTCTTCCAGAAACTCATGTGGGTGCTTATAAACTCTCGACCCAAGGAACTCAGGGGGGATTCATCCTGAGGAAATCCCTAACTCAACATGAGAGACCTGCTCAAGCAAAGGACCTGCTGGTGCTGGCGGGGCTTGCTAATGCTCATCCCCATTGCCACTGCCATGGCCATTTCCATTTCCCATTTCTTCTACCATTTACTTGGTGCGGAGGTATGATTCTGCAAACGTGTATAACATGAGTTAGAAGGATAGAGAGATACTTTATCACATGACATAGATCATGAAAGAAGGGAAATTTCCTAAAACGTCTTGTAGCCTTTCCCCCATAAGTGTGGCACGCTTCACACCCATGGAAAAGACTCTACTTAAGGTAGCTTTCAGACACCCTAGGACACTCTAAATCCTTTGCTATGAAACCACGTTTATCACGACCCAAACATAGGCCCGGATCTAGACACGAAACCTAGAACCATGAATAGCTTCAAGTCGACCCATGGCATGGACATGATACTTAAAAATCAACATTTAAGCAAAACTAATAACTAAATTATGAAATAGCGAAAGTCTGAATAACAAAATTTCTAGCCAATGATAATATCATAACCTTGAGTCTGAAGCTGAATATACAAATTTATGTCTGAAAAGCCTCCACTAACTGATGAAATGCTGGGAAAAGCCCCCAACTATCTCTAACTCTGAATCAAATTGACATAATGATACTTAAAATATAGATTTCCTCGGAGGATGATGCCTCACCCAAGGCAGGGTCTGAACTAGAACGAAAGTAGGACTAACAGCGCGATAGAGTCTGATTGCTAGGACCTGTATCATGAAACGATATAACATAGAGTATACGATCAATACTTGAAATGAACTAAGTATGCAAGGTAACTAAAATAGGTTGAGTAAGTATAAACTAAAATCATGTATATTAATATAAGTCATAACAGTATAAGACTAGGGACTACATGCTGAATATCTGAAAATATGAATAGTCATAAACTGGATCTCATAACTAAATCGAATGAACCAAAGCTGAAATTAAAATTCATAAGTAAAGCTGATAACCTCATTATTGAGTAAAACCTACTGAAACATAATATCATAACTGATATACATGCATAACTGAGATCATAAGGAATAATGGGAGATTCTCCATATAATCGACACTATTATGATAGAGCTTACAGGATCAACAACTATTACACTCAAGTGGGCAAAGTCGTCTCAAGCCTTGTCAGGGCTAAGGGCGCTACCATGATATCGATATCAAGTTGAATCCCCTTTCGAGGCAGGGAAAGCTCACAAGGGAGGTCCCAAATTAGATGTCAAATCCTACGTTGGCGCGTAGTTCTGAGACCCAGGGTTTTCATGGACCCCTGCCCTACTTTCTAGACAATACTCCCAAGAACATGCAAAGTGCTCACCATCATTTCAACGTAGTTGAAACTATACCATAAGCTGAAAGTGGGAGTATAGACTCCAAAACCAGATGGTAAACTGATTTATAAAACTAAACTAAATCATGAAAACATGCTTAATTTGAGTGGGATTACCCAAATTCTGAATATCTTGCATACTTCAAATATACATCATTATTCAAAATCATAGATTCATATATGGGTAATTTGTAAACATACATATATGTTAGATACTTCATCATACTTGAAATCATCAATCATAAACTAAACTTTTTCATGAACTTGCATAATTGGGAAAAATCTTCTAAAACTTGAACTCATGAATTATAATCAAAACATGTATAAAAAACTGCCCATTGATCATCAAACATAAACATAGAGGGAATCGACCCATACAAAATTTGTAAGAATTCTATGAAATTAGATTGAAATCCCTTTTTGATCATGATTTGAATTGAGACTTGATTCATGAAATTGAGGAGAATTATGAGAATGAGAGGGAAAGGAACCCTCATTCATGGCCTCACATACCTGAAAGAACTGAATTTACACTTGCCCTAGAAAGCCCAAAGGATTTGGAGAAGAACTTGAAGGGTTCTAGGCAGGGTTCTAAGCTTGATCTTCAATCGAGAGGTTTAGACTTGCATGCATGGGAGGGGAAGGGTTTAGAGTGGGTTTAATCCTCTTAAAACCCTCCTAACAGAGCTTAAAAGGATGTAGTTTAGGGCTTAGGAGCTTAAAAATTACTAAAATGCCCTTATTTAAATCGCAGAAATTTTCACTCTACCGGGTGACATGACTCACACCACTAGTCGTACCTCGATACCACGACTCATGGTTTTCATCGTACCACCAACCTATGAGTCGTTAGATCTACCCTTGATCACTGTTTCCAAGATTCTAATTTCCTTCTCATGGGTGTAGGCCACGACTCGTTATTTCCTACAACAGGTCGTACAATGATTCGTACCTTCCAACCAGTGTAACTTCAGTCCTCAAACCACGGTTCATCCTACGACTTGTAACTTGATCCCACAAGTCGTACCTTGACTCGCTGTCACTGAACTTCTCCTACAGATCCTAACCATGAATGGTTCCTATGAGTCATATCTTCTCATTACAACTCGTATCACGAGTCGTTATGTGCAAAATTTTCCCTCTATTCTTCTTAACACATTTCAAATATCATGTCTAGTCTTAAGAACCTTCGGGGCATTACAAGGCAACACAATGCTATTGTATTATCTGACTTACTTTATTCTCCAGAAACATAATGTGTTGTATAACTCTTGTTATAGGATGTCCAAGTATCATATTCCATAACGTAGGATGTTGTTTCCCTTTTACTATTAACCCTTCTATCTTGCTTCTTCCTAATGTAACTGATACAATCTATCAAACTCTGTACTAGTTCCATCACCTTGCTAGTGTAAAGTTTTTGAAATAAGAAAAAAAATTGGTTAGAAAGTAATTGAGTAACGAAGATGTTTTTTCAGTTTTGAAATTGAAAATAAATTGAACTTGAAGTCTAGGAAACACAATACATTCTTAAGTCTCTTATGTTTAAGAATAACTATTTTTCCTGTATGTATGATCCTGTTTTTGTTTTCAGTAGATACTTGAACTCCACTATCTTTATTGCTAGCATCTTTAAGTTTATTCAATACTCTCTTAAGAGTCATGATATGGTGTGATGCACCAAAATCTACTATTCAATCATATGAATCTACTTTGAATAATAAGATAGTTATACTTTCCATGTTTCTATCATATTTAGCTGAACAACTAGTGTTGGATGGCTCGTCTTGCATTCATATGAATTGATTGCAATGTTTTCTTGAGAGGTATTGTCCTTTAGATTGTTTATTGTTAGAATTTTTCCCTTCACCTATTTTTTTATGCGCGTATGGCCTTGAATCCTGTATCTTCTTTTTTCTTTTAAAATCTAGTGGAAAACCTAAATTTATGTAGCAGTTCTCCTTTTGATGTCCTTTATACCGACAATTTTGAAAAATTAGCCTAATATTAGGATTCCTAGGTTTGAAACCCTAAGTTCTCCCTGCCAACAAACTCAAGGATTCTATGTTGTTTTCAAAAAATCCCAACGCTCATTGTCTGTCTTTCTATACTACTAATGCATGATCCTGATTAACCATCAATACATGTGGTTTCAGCAGTATATCAATCCTTACATGGATGTAGCTTTCATTTAACCCTATTAGAAATTGTAACAAATATTGGTTCCCTAGGTGTTCAACATATGTCCTCAATTCCTCACAGTCACAACCACGTGCAAGAGCAATTAGGTCTAATTTATTCCATGAATACTTATATTTAGAGTAATAAATAGTTACAAAATATGTATTGTTATCCCCTGCAAGTGGATGACAACAGGCCTAGTAAGAAGTCATGTTTATGGGCTAATTTTTTATTTTTATGTTGTTGGAAGTGGAATAATAAGAATAAAAAGTTGTCTGAGTGACCTCAACCACAAGGGCCAAACGACAACACGTTAGCAGGGGAACTGCGCGCAGAGGAATGCACATTGGTAGGGGGAAGCGCACCGGCAAGAAGACATGTGCGTGCATGGCAAGGTCATGCCCGACGTCGCCCTCCATGTCGTGCCAGCCCACCTACTATGTCTGGTTAACTTTCCTATTTAAGTCAATTTTAGGCCAAAACTAATTCTAACTTCTTTTTTTAAGAAAGTACGTTGTACCAAGCCTATTTTCATGGTGTATCCATCTCCAAGGTAAGATATCAAATAGCTAGGACTAATTCCATCATAATTCAAGCTTGGAGAGTATTTCTTATGTTGAAATCTCTGTGATGATGTTTGATGTGCTGTGAGTTTACAACACTTTCAACGCTCAAAACTAAGAATATAGCATGGACTTAGGTGTGTTTATATGGATATAAAGCACTTTTTCTTTGATTACATAAAAAATAAGTGTTGGAGCAAAAATGTGCAAAAGATGGCCTAAAATTTCAGAAAATGGGATAAAGTCACCGTATCTGTACGAGCCGTAGGATGATGATACGAGCCGTACTGAGAACCGTGAAAAGTTTCAGATGGCCGAATTGTGAAGATTGCAACCTACGAATCTCATTATGAGCCATAAAACACTAGTACAATCCGTAACATTGAGTCATGGAAATATTCAGAATAAATACACAAGAGGCAGACTCCTGACACAGATAGACAGTACGAGTCATGGCGGCAAGGTATGAGTCTACCATCACACTCGTGAAAAACTTTAGAAAAATTCAAAGTTCTTAGAGTCAAGCCACGGAAGCAAAGAACGACTCGTAGGAAGAATGTACGAGTTGTACCAAGGCCCAACAGTTAGCCAAATTTCAGCAAGACAAGGACTTACGAATAGCAGGTATGACCCGTACAATCCTGCTACGGGTCATAGGATCTGTCATGGCTCAGGCGCCATCAGTTATGGAAATTTACCCTATTAGCTTAGGAAAAGGATTCTTATGTCTGTATAAATACCTTTTATGTTTTATTTTCAGTAGACAACATTGAGAGAACGTTTGAAGTAGTTAGAGAAGGTTAGAAAGTAAGAAAAAACATAGAATTAAGTTGATTGTCTTGTGATCAACCTTTTATTGATTTCTTTCTTGATCTTTGTGAATTGTTCTTGAGTTATTTTGGAATCAAATAAGTTTTTCTCTCATCTACGATTGTAAGTATTGAATTATGTGTTTAATTATAAATGCATATCACAATCTTGCAACTATGAGAGGCTAAAACCTCTATAGCTATAGTTGTGTGAACCATGGTGGATTAATGATCTAGGATACACAAAAGTGATTCAGAACTAATGCAAAACGCTTGTATTGTATTCTCTTCATGCTTAAACATTTCATAATGGTGTAGAACATTAGGACTTGACTGAATTCTTTACTTGCTTGAGCCTAGAGAGGTAGATATTAGGAAAAGAAAATTATAACAAAGCCTTGATCGTGATGATCATTGTATTAACTTGAGTTGTGGTCTCAAGATAGTTAAATTTCGGACAAATTGATAATGGTTAAGTTGAAATCGCTCATGAGACCTAACTCGGTGATTGACTATAGTCATCCAATAGGGACGAACCAGTCGTTTGGATGAACCCTAGTTCTCAGTTCTACAAGTACGCATTGGTATTGATCACATATGTATACCCGAAGAAATTATGAACCCATGGCGAACACAAACCCTAGTTATTCTTAACTCTTGATTTTACATCACAATTTCAATCATTGTTTTAATTATTATTTTATTGAAACCCCCAAATTGGAGTAACTAACCAACAAGTTCACTTATCGACATTAGTCTAGATCTTTCATATTCCCTATGGGTTTGACCCCAACCTCTTTTTTGGGTTCTTTATTAACAACATATTCTTCATTCTTCAGCAGGAGGTGTGAGTTTGAGCATTATCAAAAAGTGTTATCGTTGCCAGGGAATACGGCTAAGACTAGATTAATTGCTTATATTTGATTTTTGGTAGTTATTTCCTTAATTACATTTTCTTTTTGTTTTTTATACCCACAGGTTGTTTCCCGGTGGATGCCAAGCACTCAGAGTAGTGGAAATCCCCTAATTCTATTGAACCCCAAAATTGAACGAACACTGCACAGAATGGAAAACCAGGAGCAGAGAGATGCCCATATAGCTGAAGAAGCTAGGCAAGCTACACTTCAGGATGCGGAGGATGCCAGAGATGAGGTTTTTCATTCCAGATGACATATGTCATAGATTTTCCCCTTCATTCTTCAATGATGAGGACCCAGACATTGATGAAGTTGGGTCAACTGGAGTAATTGTAACACCACCGCTGCCTGCCGGGGCCAAATTTGACATCATGAGCACCATGATTCAACTATTAAACATGAAAGGGGTGTTCATAGGTCACACAACAAATGACGCCAACCTGCACCTGATGAACTTCGTTGGAATATGCAAGGCATACATGTTTCCTGGAGTTAACCAAGATGCCATCAGACTCAGACTTTTCCCCTTCTCTTTGTTAGGGGAGACCACTTTATGGTTATTGGAGTTACCCAACGACTACATAACAAACTAGAGGGAACTCAAGCAAGCCTTCTTGGAGAGATTCTTTCCCCCTCTAGAATGTTGCAGCTTAAGGATGAGATTTCAATTTCCGACAACTCAAAACCAAGGCACTTCTTGAAACCTGGCTGAGGTTCAAGAAGAAGTTGACAAAGTTCCCAAGCCATAAAATTCCAAATGATAGTTTGTTGGAAATTTTTTACATGTCTTTAAAGAATAGCACAAAAGTTGTAGTAGACACAATGGTAGGAGGAGCATTGATGAGTCACACCTGGGAGCAAGCTGCTAGTATCCTTGACAGGTTGACTAAAACAAACAGGGCATGGCATACCTAGGAGGCAGATGCAGCGGCCGATACATATGTTGTAGGTTTGACTGCGGACCAATGCTGGAAGGAAGAAGAACGCGACCAGGAGTTGGCTCATATGTACACATTGTTGGATTTGCTTACAAATCACATTATGGGAGATGGAGCCAAAAAGGTAAACACAATGGGGACACAAGGACTGGAGCTGGGGGCAGACTACTCTGATTCTGAGGAGGAGTAAAATTTCCTGGACAGTCAGGTTGCGGGTTTTCGAGCCAACGCCCAAGCTTCTAGAGAGGAAAATTGGCATCAAGGTTCTGGAACCAAGGTTAGAACTAATACAGAGATAACTACAACCAAAATAGGTACAAAGATAGGAGCCAGATCGTGAGTGCGAAGGAGAATGGAAAAAGAATGATGGCTATTGCAACGACCGAGCTAGAATATATGTGCCTCCTAATGCACTAGAGGGGGAGGCTAGACAGTCAAAGCTAGAGAGCATGATGGCTATGATGTTGAAAAAGGTGAGGTCCACTGATGATCAGTTGAAGGAAATTTGCGGTGATATATCGAGCATGGGCCAGAGAGTGGAATCTCACACAATAGCCATCAAGCAAATTGAACAGCAGCTGGGGAAACTGTCGGCATCACTGAACCCTACACAAAAGGGTACATTACCTAGCAGCACTGTCCAGAACCTAAAGAATGATGACCATCTCAAGGAGGTGATGACTAGGAGTGGTAAGACCACAATTGATCCCCCTCTACCAGTTGTAGTTGAATGGAAGAAAGAGAGCATAGTTTAAGATGATGACAAAGATGCTGAGATGGAAGGTGCTGAGAATGATGAGTTTCCTGAGGCCACAACTGATAAAAAAGGGTCTGAAAATGAATAAGGTGCAACACAAATTTACAAGGCTATCCCGAGACCACCGCCACCGTTCCCCCAAAGAATGAAGAAGAAGGCGTAGAATGGTAAGCTCCAGAAATTATTATCAATGCTCAAACAATTATCTATGAACATACCATTGGTTGAGGCGTTGGAACAAATGTCGGGATATGCTAAGTTCATAAAGGACCTGGTGACAAAGAAGAGGTCTGTGAGTTATGAGCCTGTAGATAATGTACACCATTTTAGTGTCATAGCTACACGAGTCCTGGTTCAGAAGAAGGAAGATCTGGGTGCTTTCACTATCCCTTGCACCATTGGCAATGTAGATTTCTCAAGGGCACTTTGTGATCTGGGAGCAAGCATCAACCTGATGCCATTGGCTATGTTAAAGAACTTAGGCTTGGGAGCCCCCACATCGACTACCATGCGGCTATTAATGGCCGACAGAACTGTGAAGAAGCAAGTAGTGATCCTATTTGATGTGCTTGTAAAAGTTGATAGATTCATATTCCTAGTAGACTTTGTGATCCTGGATTGCGAGGTCGATTATGAGGTCCCCATCATTTTGGGGCGACCATTCCTTGCTAGTGGGAGGGCTTTAGTGGATGTGGAGGCTGGCCAACTGAAGTTTAGATTGAATAAAGAAGAGGTCACTTTCAACATCTGTCGGGCAATGCAGCTACTGAAGGAGTACAGTGTAGTCTCAGCATTGAGGTTGAATCTGAGTTTCTTGACGATGTCTGAGTAGTCAAGAGGCTTGCGTCATGCCGCGATGCTAAATCAGGATCTTCTTGGGAGGCAACCCAAGTGGTGTCTTGGTGAATTCTGAGTAACCGGGCCACCTACGTTTTGTCTCGACGTTAAATCAAGCGCTTCTTGGGAGGCAACCCAAGTGATTTAACTAAGGTGTGTTCAGTGTGCTGGGAAAACAAAAACTGGTGGCAGAAAAATTGCCAAAAAGTAGGTGCTATGACTCTCAGTATGACTCATGAGAGGTTTGTACAAGTCGTAGCATAAGTTGTGGTGAGAATCAGAAGAGGTGCTTCAGTTCAGGAGTTCAGGGTACGGTTGGTCCTATGACTCGTAACTCAAGAAAACGGGTCACAGTACATACTATGCCTTTGAACCATGCAAGCTAGGCAAGGAAAAGACCTACGAGTAATCATACGGACCGTACCCATATGGTATGAGTTGTAAGAGGCTCTCGTAGGTCCCCAAGTAAGTTTTCAACTCTCTGAACTATGGGTCTGAGGGACGAGTCGTGGGGTCTTCCTATGACTCGTGGTACGAGTCGTGACAGGTCAAAATCCTTGAAATAACCTGACTCAGCCCAGGTTTTTAAAATCTGCCCCCTCACTTATTCTAACTTCAAACCTAAGCAGACCCCCCTCCATGTGATCAAAAACAAAGGCACGAACAACACTCACGACTCCCTCACATCCGTAACTCAAAAACAAAGTACAATCGAGTAATTTCTTGCTCACGCAAGTTCATCTCAACATTAACTTCGGACTACCAGTTGAAGTAAGTAGCAATAAGTGTATTGCTTTGAATATTGAGAAAACTTATGTGCTTGATGTAATGATTCTAAAACCCTTATGAGTCATCATTTTATCTTGAAAATTTTGAAAGAGACAATGACCATGGGTGTTATAGGACTATGTACGACTGGGAAATATTTTAAAGTTGATGAACTTGTGCACTGAAGCATTTAAAATTGAGTTACGGGTAGTGACTAAAAAGGGGAGAGATAAGTAGTATAAAATTGATTGAACTACAAGCCTAGACCTGGGGAATTCTGAGTACCCAAAACATGAATAAGACTCCCTATAAACTAGACAAAAAAATCGAGGCAGGGACAGGCTTCATAAGCCTTCCTATGACTCAAGGTTTGATACTACGACTCATAGGATGGCTCATTGGGACTGTCCCAAGATAAAAATAGAAAAGACCTAAGGTATGAACTATGGTACAGTTCGTGGTTTTTGCCACTACGATTCGCACCAAAGATTCGTACCAATGATCTGGAAAGGGTCAAGTCCATAAGAGGCAGTACAATCCTTCCTATACCTATGGGTCGTACCATGAGTCGTGGAAAACTACAGAGAAATTGTCAGTGAAGGGGCATCCTCATACGACTCAAGGTACGGATTGTACCTTCATGGTACGAGTCATACCTGGGAGTCATAATGTGCAACAAGGATATCATGAGACTTCATACGAGTCGTACCTCTAAGGTACGATCCGTACCATTGACCCGTGGTTAGAGACAGAGGATTTTACTTTTTTCTTTTCTTTCTCAGATATGGAATTCTAACTCTCTTTCTACAGGTACAATGACAGTCAAGCGTAAAGCATCTAAAGCAACTACCCGGAGGACATTACATGATGAGACCTCTGAATCTGAGCAAGAAGGCAGTTCCCCTAGTGGTTCAATTGAGGAATACAGGGTCGATACATCAGAAACTGACGGGACCTGAACCACTAGGGCAAAGGCCAAAGCCCAAATCGTCGCAGCTACTGCCATATCTGCCGAAGCTCCCCAGTATGAGGAGGGGGATAAGGAAGGTAATCAGGGCTCAGGAAGCGGCTAAAATGCAGAAGAAGATTCTGAGGAGACCCAATCCGGAGAGGCAAGTGGTAGTACTGAGTCAGAGGAGAAGGCTCCTGATGCTGAACAGCAGCAGATCCTGCCTAGGGAGTGTTGTACTATCCAGTGGAGAGTGCCAGGAGCATAGGAAATCTATGAAGAGGGTATTTCTCTCACCGCCAAAAACAAACCCAAGCGGAGCATCGAAGAAGAGATACGGTTCCTCACCAACACATTAAATGAAGTACAGGAGATGAAGCGGATATTCAGCTTTTATGGGCTCGAATGGATGGCTAGGACGCCGGACCAGTACACTTCAGAGATAGTCCATGAGTTCTAAACCAACTACTTGGCGACCATGGAGGAAAAGGAAAAAAGGGGCAGAAAGTGAAAGACCAGCCCAGACTAGAGAGTGTTATGGTCAGAGGACGAGAGGTAGACATCTCCGAGCGCACTATCTCTCGGATCCTATACGGGCCGCAGTTCATACCTCCACATGTCATGCCAGAATATGAGTATCGAGTGGAGGCACTGAAGCAAATTAGGCAGCTGATATTTGAGGAGAGACAGAGGCAGCTACAGTGATTGACGGGTGTTATAGCTGAGGACAAAGAGGAAGCAGAGTGGGTCTCGGGTGGAAAGCAGGTTACCAAAAATTTACTCAACTTCATAGAAAAAGCCTGTTGGACATTAATGCACCACCGATTAGCACCAACAATTAATGACAATACTTTGAGTACATACAGAGCAACTTTGGTGGCATGTCTCATTTCCAGATACCCCATCAACATCCCGAGGATCATTGCGGAGGAAATACGAGATCCAGCTATGGGATTGAGCACTACCATCCCATTCCCAAGCCTCGTTTTCAGATTATGCAAAGAGGTAGGAGTTTTGGTGTGACGGGGTGAGGAGCGCTTGATTGGAGGGTAGAGGATAGCATAAATTGGCTTGATCCGGAATGAAATGAACCCGGTGAGTTGAGCCCGAATTTACACAGCAGTTCCACAGAACCAGCCAGAAAAGGCGCACAGGTGAATGACCCCACCTCACAGGAGCAGAGCGAGACATCGGCTACAGATGCTGGCCATTTAGAGGCAGCTCCTATAACTTCTTCTACACCACTGCCTACCTGCTGACTCAAACTCCAGTAGGGTATGTCCTAGTGCCCTAGGATTTTCTCCAAAATTTGGCCAAGAGACCGACCATGGATGAAAGAAAAATTCAGGTAATGATGGAGAATGTGAAGCCCTGGATAAAAGCAGAGATTGACACAGCAGAACAGGCCTTACATGCTCGCCTTGACGGATTTGAGAGCCGATTCAACACCTGTATGGCAGAGCAGATAGATACCGACAGCCTTCGTAAGTAGTTGGGGGCTCTTCAGAGCCAAGTAGCCAACCTGTCATCACGACAACCGGCAGTCATACCATCCCCACTCTTCCGGACCTTGATAAAGAGTCAGATGAGGACATATACTTGGCGGCTTATTAGGAGCACAACAGCAAAGGAAAAAGGGAAGAAAAGAGTCTCTGAGGATGTTGGAGAAGAGAGCTTGAGGAAGAAGAGAAAGAAAGAAAGAAGAGATCGCAAGCGAGCACGAGTAGAGAGCTTATAGACTCATGACTCACATATGTCAAAGCTACAGGAGCGAGCTAGAGGAGTAGGCAGCTCTACCATGGCTCAGCCCGAGCTTGCTAGTGGCAGGGACTATTCGAGCAAGCCACATTTAGCCCTGATCACCACAGAGGCTGTAGAGACTGTCGAACTACTGAGGGGGTAGCCACTCCTCTTGTTAACACATCATTGAGTGCGCCGGTCACTGCTAGCGCCACGATTGCAACGGAGGTAACTCCTCCACAGGATAATAGGAGTGCCTAGAGTGCCACAGGTATGTTCCCTTCCCTCTGTTCTTGTAGTTCGTGCTTCGGGGAAGAAGCACAATTTTCAAAAAGGGGAGGGAGTATACTTGTAATTTTTGAGATTTTTGGATTCGTTTGAGGGTTTTTTTTGTCGTGTTTCTTTTCCCTCGGGCATGCTATCTAGTAGAACCAATATGCTTAGGATTTTATTATCTTATTTTGTAACTTTTATTTAATTAGAAAATAGCTTAGGAGTACTCAGCCAATGAAAGTGCATTAGTTTTGTATTTCTTGAAAAATTGACCATGTTTAAAAAATTGTGATGCATTATCTGTGTACTTGTGACTGCATGCATGATTTATGTGGATCTTTTGATGTCATTTAGTGTATTAGCATGAGTAGTATTGTTAAGACATGTATAAACCAGACAGGTAAAGTGAATATAAGTCATGGGCCATGAGTGAGTGAGGTTTGATACTTAGTTTAGTACTGTGTTGAAGATCTAGAACTTGCATGGTTGGTCTTTGCATAGGCTAAGGATGGTTGGTTAGGATATGATCATAGGCCATTTTTATTAAGCTCATTTTAGCCTAAATGACCCTACCAATATCATATGATTCTCTTGATCCCAATTTTGAGCCTTTAATAGACCATTTTTCTTTGATTAACCGATAAATCGTATCCATTTTTTTTATAAGAACCTGTTTTGGCCCTGGTCCTTCCTTGGACATTATGAACCTCAACATAGGAAAAACGCCAAAGTTGAGGGTAGCTAGAGTAGGTGTAATACCCCGAGAAGGCCTAAGAATACACCCAGGAGTTTAATTTGAAAAGTGTAGAAAATTGGAAAAATATCACAGCACGGACCACAGAACGACTCGTGGTATCAAACCACGAGTCATTGTATGTTGTCGCTGGTTAGGGAAGCGTTGGAGGTAGTGGAGACAATGAGAGTTATGACGACCCGTTGTGGGATACAACGGGCCGTCCTTTGCTGTCATGGTTAGGGTCAGGCTGGGCGATAGTGTAAACAATGAGAGAACCAACAACCCATTAGGAGAAGCCACGGGTCGTTTGTTGTGGTCATGGTCTGAGGATTAAGTTTCCCAGTAGTCTTGACGGGGGAAACAACAATCCGTTGCTTGTTGTGATGGGTCGTGGTGTGACCCGTTAGAGGATGAGATGCCAAGGTTCAGGGGACTAACCACGGACGATGTAATGAGTCATGGGTAGGAGGTATGGGTCTTCCTATAGACCCGTTGTTTGGATCCGAGAGAAGACATTCAGCAGTCCATTTAACGAGGGACATGATAGTTCGTTGTTGGTTCCCACAACTCGTTGGTACCACTCGTGGGTTCCATCCGGCCAGTTTTCAAGGCAGGTTCATTAAGGGTATTTTTTTATTTTTTCACCATATAAAGCCCTAAACTACGTCGTTTTGTCTTGGGAAAGCTGGTTTTTTAAGAGAATGACCTATTCTAAACTCTCATTCATGCATGCAAGAACTTTGAGGGGTGATTCAAGGGGATTGCAAGCTTTTCACCTTAATTCCTTAAATTTCATTCTTGGGCTTTCAAGGAGGGTTAGGAGTTGATAGTCCCAGGTATGTAAGGTCTTCAATGAGTGAATTCTTCCACACCCGTGCTCCTTCTCTATTAAGTTACTCAAAATTTATTTAAAATCTCATGGGGTTTTATATTCGGTTTGTATTAATTTTAATGATTTAATTATGGGTCTTGTGATTTTGAAAACCTATCATTATCTAATGATTGTGATCATATTTTGAGCTCTAAATTGATATTAGTATGGCTTATTTAGAGTTTCTAATCATTTAAACTCGATTATGCATGCCCATGATAAACCGATTTATGATCCAATTATCCATTGATGTTTTTGATAAGCCCAGCATGTATTATGAATTAAATCATAAATATATTATGTTATCTATTATAATATTATGGAAATTTAAACTATATGATGATCTACAAGTATGTATATATGTATTTTATTAAGCATGAATTGTGTTTTGGCCGACTCACGGGCCTCAAGTCATGGCTAGTTCATGCATGTTCAAGCATTTCTACGATTTTCATGATTTGAATAGCCCATGAACTCATGTATGTATTATTATGAGCACTATATATGTTTTCATAGTAGTATCTCATACCAAGTAGGTTCGGGGCTCAGGTTAAGCTCTGGATCTCATGAACTACGTGCCACCATAGGTATGTTGGGACCCATTCATGTTTGTCCATGGCCTAAATGGCCCTTTTCATGTGTGATCACTCCCTTCATGGTTCCTACCCTTGGCAAGGTATGAACACCCTCCCGACTAGGGTTACAAGTCAGGCTTCATGTGTACTCATATGGGGTATGTCGGTTAACAGAATCTCTCACTATTCCTCATGATTTATGCATATGTTATGATTATGTATGTTAGCTCAAGTTATGTTAAGAGAAGTTCTTCTCTTATGATTATGACTATGTTTATGTTACGAATGTTCTGAAAACCTTGAGTCGTATAATAGTTATAATAATTTATGATACGAGCATGTTGTCCTACTCTTATGACCATTTATGAGTTTTATACATGATTTAAATGTTCGCTTTACTTACCTTGCATACTTATACATTCCACGTACTGACTGCATACTTTCTATGTTGTATCATCTCATGATATAGGTCCCAGTTCTCAGGTGCATCCTCACCCGTAGAAAGATTCAGACTTTCTCTCTGCATACTTGGTGAGTCCTCATATTTCGAGGGCTACATGTTCACACTATATGTTATTCCTTTAGTTTATGGATGGTGGATTAGTTGGGGAGTTGTCCCATCAATCTGTTTTTTATGTTTAGAGGTTTATCAGACTAAAAAGTTGTATTCGCTATATTGTATAAGTATTGTACTATATTCCCTCATGTTATGTTATGATGACGTTCTCTATGCTAAGTGTTCCTCTAATGTGATTGGATTAGATGTATGCTCATGCCATGGGTCGACTTGGGGTCTCTCAGGGATCGTTGTCTCGTGTCTACGATCCGGGACTACGTTTGGATCATGAAAAACTTTGTATCAGAGCCGTAGGTTTATGTGTCCTAGGAAGTCTGAGAGCCGCGTTAAGTAGAGTCTTTTTCATAGGTTTGAAGCGCGCCACACTTATGAAGAAGAGGCTACTAGACGTTTAGGAATGTTCCCTTCTTTCATGATCTATGACATGCAATAAACATCCTTTTCTCCTATAATTCATGCGAGAGCATCAGCCAGCTCCACCCATTCATGAGGATCACGTACCGGAGCCAGCCGCCCACGCTGAGTTTAGGGCAGCGATTCAGATGTTGGCACAGGCCATGACAGCTCAGGTCCAGAATCAGACTGTGGCACATTATCCGCAAAATGGGAATGCAGAAGATGCTAAGGTGAGAGACTTTTTAAGGATGAGCCCTTCAGAGTTCACAAGGTCGAAGGTAGACGAGGACCCACATGACTTTATTGAGGAAATTCTAAAGATCACCCAGGTTATGGGGGTGAATAATGGGGAATGTGTTGATTTGACCTTACTTCCTATCAGCTCAAAAATTTACTTGCATATGGATTCGAAGCAATGGAAAGAGTTTCAAGGCCGGGTGCAAGCCGATAGGTTAGGAACGATTTCCATACAGCGTTGAATCAGTTCTTCTCGGGAGATAAGGGAGCTCAAGGTGGCTGAGTTTGTGAATTTGAAGCAGAGAAACATGTCAGTCCAGGAGTATACCTTGGAGTTCACTCGACTATCTAGACATGCTGCAGGTTGTTGGCGGATCAACGAGGCTCGGGTGAGCCGCTTTGTGCATGGGTAGTAGATTACTTGGATAAGTTGGCGGATTGCCTTGCTACACCGGGACATCTACGCTTACTGATTTGTATTGCATTCCCAATAGATGGAGTCAGTATAAGAGGAAGAGAGAGTCAGAGGGCCGGGACCAACGGCTACGGGGTTTCTGAGGCCGAGTCAGGAGGTGGGTTACGTCAGCAGTCCCATCACAGCCAGTTCCTATCGCTCCAACAGAATGACCCCTCAGTAGAGTGCCTCCACTAGTTCGGCATGTGGTCAGTGCCGAAACAGGTTTTATGCCCTAGGGCCTGCGCCGAGCAGAGGCTTCACTGATGTAGTCACGGATATCATTGCAAGTCTTCCATATTGATGTATGATTTGGTTAGATCCAGGAGCTACAACCTGTCTTTCGTGACCATTACATTGCTAGTAGTTTTGGAGTTTAGTCCTGAAATTCTGTCAGAACCATTCTCCATATCTACTCCGGCCAGTGAATCGATTTTAGCTAGGCGGGTATATAGAGGATTTACGCATTACGGTGTTGCATAACGTTACCTCGCAGACTTAGTAGAATTGGCCATGATAATTTTAACATCATTTTGGGTAATGGATTGGTTGTTTGCATAAACATGTTCAATTGTTGGAGACCCATGCGGTAAATTCCGATTTACGGGTGAGTCGATTTTGGAATGGAAGGAGTAATACCACAGTTGTACTAGCCGGTCGGTTTATTCCCATATCCAAGGCTAGGAAAATGATCTCTAAGGGTTTCATGTACCACCTAGTTAGGGTTAATGATGCGGAGTCCGAGACCCCAACATATTCGGTCAGTTCGATGTGTGCAAGTATGGAGTTTTTTTCCGATGATTTGCAGTGTTCCTATGGAAAGGAGATTGGTTGGAAATTGATTTATTGCCCCGATACGTAGCTTATATCTATTCACTCCTTACAGAATGGCTCTAGCCGAGCTAAAAGGATTAAAGCAACAGTTTAAGGACATGTTGGATAAGGGTTTCATTAGACTAAGCAAGTCTCCATGGGGGTGCACTTGGATTACATTTATTTTCGAAGAAGGATGGATCCTTCGAATGTGTATTGATTATCGACAACCAACAAGGTCACCATCAAGAACAGATACACCCCCTAATAATGATGATTTATTTGACCAGCTCCGAGTGCCAAGTGTTTCTTGAAGATAGATCTCAAATCACAGGTATCACCGGCTTTCGAGGGGGGAAAGTGATATCCCAAAGACAGCCTTTATTAGGGCCCGGTATAGCCATTATGAGTTTGTAGTTATGTTATTTGGACTGACCATGCTCCTGAAGCTTTTATAGATCTAATGAGCGAGGTATTCAAGGAATATTTGGACATGTTCATGATTGTATTCATTGATGACATCCTTATATACTCCCGGAGCGAGGAGGAGCATGCCGCTCATTTGAGAATAGTACTTCAGACCCTCAAGGATCATCATTTATAAGTTTAGCAAGTATAAATTTTGGCTGGACTCGGTGGCATTTGCGGGCCGTGTGGTGGCCGAGTGAGGGCATAAGGAGAGGATTCTCACAAAGATACAAACGGTTAAGAATTGGCCTAGACCGGTTAATCCTTCGAAGTTCGGAGTTTCTTAGGCCTAGCAGGCTACCGAAGGTTTGTTGAGGGTTTCTCATCTATTGCGGCATCTTTGACCAAGTTAACTCGAGAAAAGATAAAGTTCCAATAGTGTCGAGGATTTTGAGAAAAACTACAAGGTGAAGATCAGAGCTCACTTCAACACCGGTGTTGACTTTACGAGGTACTGATGGTTTTGTTGTAATATTGTGATGCTTTGAGAGTCGGTACAGGATGTGTGTTGATGCAATAGAAGTGATAGCATACGCTTCCAGGCAGTTAAAGGTTCATGAAAAGAATTGCCCGACCCATGATCTTGAGTTGGTCATAGTGGTGTTGCACTGAAGGTATGGCGGCATTACTTGTATGGGGTTCATATGGACGTGTTCAATCTTCGGCAAAGGAGGTGGTTGGAGTTGCTAAAGGACTCGATGAGTGTCCTTTACCACCGGAGCAAGGCTAATGTGGTTGCCGGATGCATAGTAGGCTCTCTATGGAGAGTGTGTCCCACGTGGATGAGGAAGGAAGGAGTTGGTGAGAGATGTCCACCGACTTGCAAGGTTGGGAGTTAGATTGATCGACTCGGCCAATGGCGGCGTTGTTGTGCATTGAGGAGAATGGAGTCCTTGGTATTCGATGTCAATATAAACAAGATGAGGATCCGATTTTTGAGAAGGTTGAAGGAAGCGGTGGCCGTCAAAGTGGAGGTTTTATCCCAAGGGAAATGGTGTCCTTTGATACGAGAATTCGGCTATGTGTTGGGCCTTGATAATTGAGTTCGGATATTGCATAGGCATATTGCATGAGGCACATGGTACCAGATATTCCATCCATCCGGGATCCACGAAGATGTATCGGGACTTGAGGGAAATCTATTGGTGGGATGGTATGAAGAAGGATATCGCAGAGTTCGTAGCCAAGTGTTCAAACTGTCAGCAAGGGAAGGTCGAGCACCAAAGGTCGGGAGGTGTACTTCAGGATATTAACATTCACACTTGGAAGTGGGAAGAGATTAATATGGATATTATTACAGGCCTACCTCGTACTCTCCAACACTATAATTCCATTTGGTGGTGGTAGACAGGTTAATAAAGGTTGCACACTTCCTACCGGTCAAGACCACGGATTCGGTGGATGATTATGCCAAGTTGTATATGCGGGAGTTGGTTCGACTTCATGGAGTGCCCTTGTCTATTATTTTAGACCGAGGTACTCAGTTTACCTCCCAGTTCTGGCAGTCTTTTCAGAAGGGACTTGGGACATAGATTAAGCTCAACATAGCATTCCATCCGCAAATGAATGGCCAGGCGGAATGAACAATCCAGACTCTTGAGGATATGTTGAGGGCATGTGTTATGGATTTTAAAGGTAGTTGGTATGATCATTTTCCCTTGATCGAGTTTTCTTATAATAACAATTATCACTCTAGTATCCAGATTGCACTGTTCAAGGCCCTCTACGGGCGGAGGTGTAGATCTCCCATCGGATGGTTTGAGGTTGGTGAGGAAGCTATGATAGGGATAGATGTGGTTCAAGAGGCGATGGTGAAGATCCAGTTGATAAAGGACTGATTATAAATTGCTCAGAGTCGTCAGAAATCGTATGTTGATGTGAGGAGAAGAGATTTAGAGTTTGATGTGGACGACTGGGTATTTATAAAGGTATCTCCCATGAAGGGAGTCATGCGGTTCGGAAAGAAAGGGAAACTCAATCCCCACTATGTTGGTCCCTACTGGGTTGTGAGAAAGGTTGGTAAGGTGGCGTATGAGTTGGACTTGCCATCGGAGTTATCTTCAATTCATCCCATCTTCCATGTGTCGCTTTTGAAAAAGTGTTTGGGTGATCCAGCCTTGGTAGTCCCAATAGACAGCATTGGAGTAAAAGACAGCCTCAGTTATGAAGAAATTCCCGTTGAAATCTTGGATCATCAGGTTCGGAAGTTGAGGAAGAAGGAAGTAGCTTCAATTAAGGTTTTATGGAGAAATCAACATTTTGAGGGAACTGCGTGGGAAGCCGAAGCGGATATGATGGCTAGATACCATATTTGTTCTCTACCGAATCAGTTCCGACTTGAGGTATCAGTTCTACTCTACGATCCCATTTAGTTTTTATGTTCAGTTCATGTGTGCAAGTTTCTTTTATGTGTATAAATGTGTATGTGAAGTATGAGAATAGTTCAGATATGTGGTTTGGTTCAGAGGTAGTCATTCCATGAAAATTTCGGTTAAAATGATCAGTATATGGCCATGATAAATTGTATGTTTCTGTGTGATGCTTGTTTCCTACATTCAAGGACGAATGTTTCCAAGTGGGAGATATTGTAATACCCCAGGAAGGCCTAAGAATAAACCCGGGAGTTTAATTTGAAAACTGCAGAAAACTAGCAAAATACCATAGCACGGACCATAGAACGACTCATGGTATCAAACCACGAGTCGTTGTATGCTGTTGTTGGTTAGGGAAAGGTTGTAGGAAGTGGAGACAACGAGAGGTATGATGACCCGTTATGGTATACAATGGGTTGTCCTTTGCAGTCATGGTTAGGGTCAGGCTGGGTGACAATATAAATAGGGCTGACCCAACAGCCCGTTAGGAGAAGCCATGGGTCATTGGTTTTGGTCGTTGTCTGAGGATTAAGTTTCCTAGTAGGCTTGACGGGGGGAAACAATGATCCGTTGTTTGTTATGACGGGTCATGGTGTGACCCGTTAGAAGATGAGATGCCAAGGTTCACGGGACTAACCACAGACTATGTAAAGAGTCATGGGTTGGAGGTACGGGTCATCCTGTCAACCCGTTGTTTGGATCTGAGAGAAGACATTCAGTAGTCCATTCAACGAGGGACATGATGGGTGATTGGTGGTTCCCACGACCCGTTGGTAACACTCGTGGGTTCCATCTGGCCAGTTTTTAGGGCAGGTTCATTAAAGGTATTTTTTATATTTCACGATATAAGGCCCTAAATACGTCATTTTGGCTTAGGAAAGCTGGGTTTTTAAGAGAATGACCTATTCTAAACTCACATTCTTGCAAACAAGAACTTTGAGAGGTGATTCAAGGGGATTTCAAGTTTTTCACCTCAATTCGTTCAATTTCTTTCTTGGGCTTTTAACGAGGGTTAGGAGTTGATAATCCCAGGTATGTAAGGTCATCAATGGGTGGATTCTTCCACACCCATGCTCCTTCTCAATTAAATAATTCAAAATTTATTTAAAAACTCATGGGGTTTTATATTCGATTTGTATAAATTTTGATGATTTAACTATAGGTCTTGTGATTTTGAAACCCTATCATTATCTACTGATTTTGATCATCTTTTGAGCTCTAAATTGATATTAGTATGGCTGATTTCGAATTTCTAATCATTT
>JACEIK010000065.1:691909-702726 GCA_018107945.1 Datura stramonium
ATTAAATCATGAATATATTATGTTATCTATTATGATCTTATGGAAATTTAAACTATATGCATGATCTACAAGTATGTATGTATTTTATTAAGCATGAATTGTATTTTGGCTGACTCACGGGCCTCACATCATGGCTAGTTCATGTATATTTAAGCACATTTACGATTATCACGATTTGACTATTCCATGAACTCATGTATGTATTATTATGAACACTATATATGTTTTGGGAGTAGTATCGAACACCGAGTAGATTTGGGGCTCAGGTTAAGCCCTGGATCTCATAAACTACGTGCCACCATAGGTATGTTGGGACCCATTCATGTTTGTCCATGGCCTAAATGGCCCTTTTCATGTGTGATCACGCCCTTCATGGTTCCTACCCTTGGCAAGGTATGAACACCCTCCCGACTAGGGTTACAAGTCAGGCTTCATGTTTGCTCATATGGGGTATGTCGGTTAAGAGAATCTCCCACTGTTCCTCATGATTTACGCTGGTTATGATTATGTATGTTGGCTCAATTTATGTTAAGAGAAGTTCTTCTCTTATGATTATGACTATGATTTTGTTATGAATGTTCTAAAAACGTTGAGCCGTATATATGTTATAATGATTTATGATACGAGCATGTTGTCCTACTCTTATGACCATTTATGAGTTTTATACATGTTTTAAATGTCCAATTTATTTACCTTGCATACTCAGTACATTCCACATACTGACCGCATACTTTCTATGTTGTATCGTCTCATGATAAAGGTCCCAGTTCTCATGCGCATCCTTACCCGTAGATAGATTCAGACTTGCTCTCTGCATACTTGGTGAGTCCTCATGTTCCAAGGGCTACATATTCACACTCTATGTTATTCCTTCAGTTTTTGGATGTTGGATTAGTTGGGGAGTCGTCCCATCAATCCACCTTTCATGTTTAGAGGCTTATTAAACTAAAAAGTTGTATTCCGCCGTATTGTATAAGTATTGTACTGTTTTCCCTCATGTTATGTTATGATTACGTTCTCTATGCTGAGTCTTCTGCTCATGTGATTGTATTATATGTATGCTCATGCCATGGGTCGACTTGGTGTCTCTCGGGGCTCCTTGTCCCGTGTCTACAATCCGGTTGTACATTTGGGTCGTGATAGTATGGGTGCATAAATAGTGGGAATGATGAAAAGGGAAAGAAAAGAGAAAAGGTGAAAAATGAAGTATGGTGTGACAAATGAAGAAAAAAAGGATGAAAAAGTTGAAAACTCTAAAAGACCAAAAATTCAAAAGAAAAATAATGCTTGAAAAATTTAAAAACACACCACACTCATGCAAATTCATAAAAAAGAGGTGAAAAGGGAGGAAAAGGAATTAATAGAAAAGTGGGTGAACTAGGTGAACGGTGAAGCAAATGTATGTAATGTGAAGGAATGGTTAGTCACTTAAAAATATCTCACACTTATCATGTCCAGTCTTAAAGCCTACATTACAAGCCGCAGCAAGTCCTATAGTGATCCTAATCTGACCATCTGATAGACCGAAGCAGAGAAAATAAGGGCAAGCCTATGGTATCCGATACACAGTACTTAAAACTTCTTTGTGAGAGTGAGAGCCTCGCTTGTTCAGTCCCATGCCATATCTGACACTATATCCGTGAGTGGGGACTTCTTTTGTTGTGAGGGTACATGGGTTATGTTTACTCTTACCATTGGTCTTTGTGAAAAGTATTGGTGATGAATTGATTTCCTGTTGATAGCTAGATGACATATCTTGATCCCTGCTTTTCATATTTTGTGGTTGCTTGTAGTACATTAGCTGATGTTGGTTCATGGAAGAAGGGTCAAAACCCACTGTATTTATAGTGCAAATTTTGTTTGGTATTGGCTGTAGTTCCTAGGTTTATTTTCTAGTTGAGCATCATGTTTAGTTTTTTTTTCTTTTCTTGAATACATGCAAAAGTCTTAAGTTGAGGGTGTTGATGTGTTGTGAGTTTACATCACTTTCGACGCTCAAAACTAAGAAAAATAGCATGGACTTAGGTGTTTTTATATGGATATAAGGCACTTTTTCTTTGATTACAAGAAAAATAATTGTTGGAGCAAGAATGTGCAAAAGATAGCCTGAAAGTGCAGAAAATGGGTTAAAGTCACAGTATCAGTACAAGTTGTAGGATGATGGTACGAGTCGTACTGAGAATCATGAAAAGTTTCAGATGGCTGAATTGTGAAGAGTGCAACCTCTCAGTGTGATCCATACAACACTGGTACGAGCTATAACATTGAGTCATGGAAATATTCAAAAGAACTACACAAGAGGCAGACTCTTGACACGGATAGACAGTATGACTCATGGCGACAAGGTACGAGTTGTACCATCACACTCATGACAAACTTCAGAAAAATTTAGAGTTCTTAGAGTCAAGCCATGGAAGCACAGAATGACTCGTAGGAAGCATGTACAATTCGTACCAAGGTCAAACACATGGCCAAATTTCAGCAAGCCAAGGACTTACGAATAGCAGGTACGACCTGTACAATCCGGCTACGGGTCGTAGGATATGTCATGGCTCAGGCAGCATCAGTTATGGAAATTTACCCTGTTATCTTAGGAAAAGGATTCATATGTCTGTATAAATACCTTTTATGTTTTATTTTAAGTAGACAGCATTGAGAGAACGTTGGAAGTAGTTAGAGAAGGTTAGAAAGTAAGAAAAAACATAGAATTAAGTTGATTGGCTTGTGATCAACCTTTTTTGATTTCTTTCTTGATATTTGTGATTTGTTCTTGAGTTATTTCGGAGATAATAATCAAATAAGTTTTTCTCTCATATACGATTGTAAGTATTGAATTATGTGTTTAATTATGAATTCATATCACAACCTTGCAACTATGAGAGGTTAAACCCTCCATAGCTAGGGTTGTGGGAACCATGATAGATTAATGAGCTAGGGATATACAAAAGTGATTCAAACCTAATGCAAAACTCTTGTATTGTATTCTCTTCATGCTTAAACGTTTCTTCACGGTGTACAACATTAGGACTTTCCCGAATTCTTTACTTTCTTGAGCCTAGATAGGTATAGATTAGGAAAAGCGAATTACAACAAAGCCTTGATCTTGATGATCATTGTATTAACTTGAGTTGTGGTCGCAGGGTAGTTAAATTTGGAAAAAATTGATAATGGTTAAATTGAAATAGCTCATGAGACCTGACCCAGTGATTGAGTATAGTCATCCAATAGAGACGAACCAGTTGTTTGGATGAACCTATTTATCAGTTCTACAAGTAAGCATTGGTATTAATCACATGTGTATACCTGAAGCAGTTATGAAGCCATGGGGAACACAAACTCTAGTTATTCTTAACTCTTGATTTTACATCACAATTTCAATAATTGTTTTAATTATTATTTTCTTAAAACCCCCAAGTTGGAGTAATTAACCAAAAAGTTCACTTACCGGAATTAGTCTAGATCTTCCATATTTCCTGTGGGGTTCGACCCCAACCTATTTGTTGGGTTCTTTATTGACAACGTCTACTTCATACTTCAGCAGGAGGTGTGAGTTTGAGCATTATCAATGTTGGTTTTGTAGGTTTTATGGTTCGATTTATTGAAGTGGTGTAACAACTTTTAAAATGTAAGAAGGGTGTGGATAACATGAGGTAAGCTCCTTATATAATGCTCCTTTGTATACATATTGTATTTTATCGATTTTTATTATTTTTTGAATCAGGAAATGGTGATAGGAAGTTGTGGTTTTAGGTAGCATTTGTTATAAGATAAAATAATGTAAATAAAGAAGTTGTGTCATGGAGGTGGGTGCGCCACTCTTCGAAGATACGTATGAAAGTTGATATTGAGACAGTATAAAGTACACCCGGAAATAATACCTCGAGTGCTCGTCGCTCTTTTGAGATTTATATTTGTTATTGTTGGTTGGTTGTAGATGCTATAGTGTATCAAATTATGTGTTGTTGTGAATATATAACCTTGTATGGTCAATTGTGGATGATGTTAACGCCTTATTATTTGGCTATGGTACATCTTTTTGTAGCCATATTGGAATGCCTTCCATGTGATTGTATTAGCACAATTGAGCCTCATGTTCTTCCTACAACTCCAATAGAAACTTTGTTGAAAGGTATGTTAAGATTTTACATATTTGGCATGAATCAACTCAAAGTTTGAGAAGTGTTATAAAAGAATACGTGCTCCTTTGATTCTTGTTAAAAGTCTCATTGTTGACTATGTTATGTTTATAATGTTCACACTTAATCTCTTGAGCCCATCTTGGGCATCATTGTTAAAGTAAATGAAGGAAATGCTCCTAGTTACCTAAGCCTTAAGAATCTAATATATGTCCTGAAGTGACTACCCCATAAATGAGGCAAGTAAGCATTGTTAGAAGGATTAATTACATCAAAAGATGAAGGAATACACTAATAAGTCCCATTATATGTTATAAGATTATTGTTCCCTCCATTATCCTATCATATTGTGTATACGACCTGGTTTGTACCCTGGATGAGACATGGTACTTGGTGCCACAAGTGACTCCAAGAAAACCCATGGTCTATTATTACATTGATAAACTTAAGTAAACATAAGAGGAAGATGGGCAAAAATAAATATCTAAAAAAACTATTTCGGAAAAATAGTACACATAACTGAAATGAATACTGAACAACTGCGTCTGAAAGCCCACTACTAACTGACGAGTTGCTGGGACAAGCCTCCAGCTAACTCTAAAGTCTAACTAAATAAATAACTAACTGAACAAATAACCATCGTACTCGAAAGATGAGGACTCACCAAAAAATACTATTGTTGATATCGTTAGAAGGAACTACTGAAAATGCTTAGACTGAGAGCCTGCACCAGTATCATAAGACGATACAACATGGAAAGTATGCGTCAGTACTTTGAGTGTACTGAGTAAGTGAGATATATAATAAGCATGGAAAAATAAGCAGTGAACTGAAATAACATGAAATGACCAACTGATAGTGAATACTAATAAAAGCTCAGCTATAATTGATATGGTCAATAATGACCCTGGCTGACGGTCATAAACATGTCCTGGAACTGAGTGACAGAATTGAGCTAAACTAAACTAAACTAAACTAAAACTGTACTGAAAAGTGGGAGACTCTATAACCGATATATAACCACGTGCGCTAGACTTGGAGTCCGATGTATACACCTCATTGGAGAAAGCCCACTATACCTTGCCAGGGTATAGTGGCTGAGCGGGGTGATCACAAGTCTGGGGCTTGTTGGGCTAATAACCTACGATGGAAATGTAGTTTTGGGAAACCTGGGTGCGCTGGAATCTCGGTCTGCTTGGTGCTAAATACTACTCCTACTGGATAGTCCTAACTTGACTACGAAACTGATAGCTCGAAGCTGGGGTCCTAAACTAAGTCAGGAATACTTATCTGGAAGTAACCTGAGTGTCTGTAGGACCGGATAACTGAAAACTAGTGTTCTAAGACTGGTCAGAGCTGCTTATCTGGAAGCGTCGTAATCGTCTAAAGAACTAACTGATAACTAATACTGATGGTTCTAAGATTCGTCAAAGCTCCTTATCTGGAGCGTCGTAACCATCTAGAGAACTAACTGATAACTGAAAAGTAGGACTGGGAGGTATTACTAACACCTCAAGGAAATTGCCCATAGTCAAATTGATCAGCTGACATTACTGTGAGACTCTGAGGGTGCTAGGTACAGATTAAGACTGAGTCTGACAACAAGCTAACTTGCTCACATATTTATAATAACACTAAGGTTATAAGTGCTATAGGAATCAACAACAATTTCATCTAGAAAATCAAGCAAGACTCCTTCAACTGTAATTAAGGGCTAGGGCTAAACACACATTTCATAGAGAATGATGTCCACATAATGATAATAGATATAAACTTCCAAGAATTTTATAGAAACATGATCTAAAGTAAAAACCATACTGTGACTGAACATAACCCTAGCTTCGAAATTCAGGCAAGGAACTGATAAAATTTTTAGAAGGGATTTAGGGAACAAGGGAAGAACAATTCCATTGTTAAAGTCCCACATACCTGGAGTAGAATCCTTGAAAGAAGTCTGATGAAATCTAAAGAAAATTTGGAAGCCCTAGCTTAGCTCTGAGATGCCTGTCAAGAACTTCTTTGCTCTGGAGATCGTGAGTTGAGTGAAATGAGAGGGATTTAGTCGATTACCCCTTTAATTCTCTCCAAAACATGCCCAAAATGACGTAGTTTAGAGCATAGGAACTTAGGAATTATGAAAAAGGCCTTAAAATTTTCGCAGGAGAAATCCCACTGCCAGTCCCAACGACGGACTGGACGACTCGTTACTACTGACCACGACTCGTGGCCTACTTCCTGTCGTGAACACTGGTACACATTATCTTTCCAGTAACCACGAGGGACACCACAACTCATGATGTACCTAACAACTCGTGGTGACAAGTCGTGATGAACACTGCCCAAATTTTCAACATCCCATCCAGCTCCTAACCACGACCAACACCATGACTCGTTGCCCTGACCATGAGTCGTGGCTTCTCTCGTGGTCAACCCCTAGACCACAAATCTCAGCCAATTTTCCCTCCACCCCACCAGTCACTTAACGACTAGTGGAGTGCTTCATGGGTCACTGGACGACTCGTCCGGTGACCTGGTGTTATACCCCGGAAGCCCAAAGATCAGACCCGGGAGTTGAAATGGAGAAAAATTAAAATTTAGCATCAGGTATCAGAATGGGTCATGAGGTGACCCATGAGAGTAGCCCACGAGTCGTGATGTGACTCGTGGAGAGGCCCAGGTGATGAGTTTGAAATTTAGGAAATGGGATCCCCACGGACGTGACCACGAGTTGTGGTCAGGTCCCACAACTCATTAGGACAGTTGTGGGGAGTGGTGATTGAGAAAAGAGAAAGAATAGGGCAGTGTACCTAATGGGAGAACCCCATGAGTCGTGGTCAGCCACTACGATCTGTGGGATGAGTTGTGACCAGCAGGGTAAAATTTAATCAAGGATGAGGCAGTGTACACGACGACTGGTGACCACGAGTAACGGATCATTAAGACACCCATGACGAGCCAGATGACCTGACAAGCAATGTACGTGATGGATGATGCCATGAGTTGTGGCCCAAGGTGGCGAGTCGTTATGTCCCTCGTGGGGACTGCCTGGTAGTTATTTTCTACGCATTTAGTAAGGACTTTTCTATAATTCCTAAGATCCTAAGGCCTAAACTACATCGTTTTAAGTTATGAATGATGACTTTTAAGAGGGTTAAGTTCATTTTAGGACATATTCGTTCATGCATGCAAAGACAGAAGGTTAGAGGAGGTGATCAAGCTTATTCTTCTTCAAATTCTTTTCAATTCCTCTTTCGGCAATCAAAGAAGTGTAAAAATTAGCCTTAATCAGGTATGTAGGGTTATGAATGGGTGATTCCTTTCACACCCATGCCTAATCCCTCTCTAAATCATGAAATTCCTATGTCTAATCTATGGGGATTTAACCCAATGTATGAATTTTCTAAATTCTCTACATGGGTATGATTTAAATATGTTTCTACTATTGAATTATGAAGCATGGGCAAGTTTTTTAGTATTTTCAATTAAAATCATGTTTCAAGTTTTATGAATTAGAAAGCCCATTGATGAGAAGTTCATGAAATATGAGATTTGAGATCAATGTATGATTATGATGAGATATTACAATGAAAAGCATGTTTTTAAGCTACCCATATTTATAATCATGTTTTCAATGTGAATTGAGTATTTTCAAGCATGTGAAAGTATTGGAAAAGGGCCCACATGTTCAAGTATTATTTATGATTTTTCTAAATTAAGCTTACCACATAGTTTTGGAGCGAAGACTCCCAATTATCTTTCATCTTGTGGTATGGTTTGAGTTAAAGCTTCTCATATGCATGATTTCAGATTTGAGATGTATTTGATTATTGAGTTCGTCAAAAGATGATGTTGACCTTCGTAGAAAAATGATGGAGAGCATATGAATGTTTTTGGGAGTAGTGTCTAGCACTGAGTAGGCTAAGGGTCGATCAGCCTATGCCTCAGAACTACACGCCAATGTAGGTTTATTCTTATATATATTACTTCGGGACCTCCCTTGTGAGCTATCCCCGACCCTATTGGTCCACGAGCTTGATATCAATATCATGGTATTGTCCCTAGCCCTGGAAAGGTTTTGGATGGCTCTACCCACTTGAATGTGATAGTTGGAACCACATAAGCTCTATCGTGGTATGTCGGTTAAACGACGAGTCTCCCATTATTCCTCATGATTTCAGTTATGCATGTTCATCATTCATGAGATTTATATATCTATATATGTTCTAAAGCAGGTTTGACTCAAGTTCAGTTTTACTCATGACTATCAGATTTCAGCTTTGAGGCAATCGATTCAGTTATTATGTTATGTTATGTTATGATGAGATCATGATTTCAGAAAGAATGCATGCAAGCCCTACTCTTAGATTCTTATTATTTACGTTTTACATTATTCATGTCTTTAAATGATTTTACTTATTTAAGCGGTTTTACTTACCTTGCATACTCGGTACATTCCACGTACTAACCGCATACTCTATGTTGTATAGTATTATGATATAGGATCCGGCACTCCAGCTCAGCCCCATTCATAGTTAGTTTTCAGAGTTAACATCTTACGTTGTGGTGAGTCCTTATCTCTCGAGGACCATGCTTGTTTAGATTTATCTATGTATTTTCAGTTTTTAGCTTATTCGAGTTAGTTAAGGTTTTGGCCCATCAACTCATCATGTTTAGAGGCTTTTTAGGTAAAAGGTTTTATTCAGTTACAGATTGTGTATTCTAATGTTTTGTTTAATTTAGAATTGTACTCAGATTATCTTGATGATTCTTCAGTTTTAGTTATTGAGTTAGATGTATTTTCATGCCATGGGTCGACTTGGAGTCTCTCGGGGCTCCTTGTCCCGTGTTACGATTCGGGCCTCTGTTTGGGTCGTGAAAAACTTGGTATCAGAGCCATAGATTTGAAGTGTCCTAAGGTGTCTGAAGCCGCATTAAGTAGAGTCTTTTTCATGGGTGTGAAGCATGCCACACTTATGACGAAGAGGCTACGAAACGTTTAGGAAATGCTCCTTTTTTTATGATCTATATCGTGCGATGAAATGTCTCATATCCTTCTAATTCTTGCTATTCGCGATTGCAGAATTGTCACGCCCCGAGTCTACACCCTAGACGTAACACGGTACTTGAGGCCACAAGTGACCCCAAGTCAACCCTTGGACTATCATTCACTAGCCTTCAGAGTATACATGCACAGTGAAACTTAAAATAATAGCATAAAAATATTTAACAAAGACAAGTCTGAAAGTAAAATGTCCAAATATTTAAATAACACTGAATAAACTGAAAGTCATGTCTGAAAACCATCTAGCTGAGGAGTTATTGGGACAAACCCCCAGATAACTCTAAGTCTAAACAAACTAATAAGAAACTGAAGAAAGAATTTATGCCCTCGGATGATGAGGACTCACACTTTGACTGTTGAGGCGAAATACTTTGAACTGTGACAGCTATCTGTGCTGAGCCTGAGAACCTGCAACTGTATCATGAAATGATACAGCATAAAAGTATGTATCAGTACTTTAAATGTACTGAGTATGTGAGAGAAACATAACCCAAGATAAGCAATACAATACTGAATTTAGAAAACATGTAAGAACCGTCTAAAGTTGCTGAACTGAGTACTGATATAATGGGATGGTCTAAAAGACCCTGTTTGACGGTCAGGCATGCTCTAAGTCTGATTCTAACCTGAACTGAGCTAAACTGGACTGAACTGGATTGAACTATACTGAATTGGACTAAACTGCACTGAACTGGATTGAACTATACTGAATTGGACTAAACTGGACTGACTAGTGGGAGAGTCTCTAACCGACATATAACCACGTGAGCTAGACGTAGAGTTTGATGTATACACCCCATTGGTAGGACCCAATATACCTTGTCGGGGTATAAAGGCATGAACTGGGTAATCACAAAAGTCTGGGGCCAAAAAGGCCAATAATCTAAAGTTTAATCCTACATTGGCGACGTAGTTCTGGGAACCTGGGTGCGCTAGAACCCCGGTCCGCTCGGTGTTAAGTCCTACTCCCACTGGAAATCATATTCTGAACTACTAAGCTAATAGCTCGAAAATGGGGTCCAAGACTAGTCATAGATGCATAACTGAAAGTACCCTAAGAGTCTTATCAGACTAGATGCTGAAATTGGATTCTAGGACTGGTCAGAGCTACTTATCTAGAAGCGTCGTAACCGTCTAAAGAATAAATGATGCTGAACTGGGGTCCTGGGGCTGGTCAGAGCTATAATTGGAATATCATGACCGCCTAATAGACTAATTAATCTGATTTCTAAGTCTGGTTCTGAAAATTGAGAGGCACTACTAACGCCTCGGGGAAATCTAAAGTCAAACTAAGCGGTTGACAATTTCTAAATAGTTCTGAAGGAATCTAACATTTTTACTAAAAAAAGATACTGAGCAGCTAATAGAGATTTTGACTCATTCAGAAAACACTGGAATTTCATAGCATGGCAACCACTTAAGAATTTAAGAGAAATTAAAACATCTGACAAGGCTAGAATCTTTCTCATACATAAGATATTTTGATCATCGTCTAAGTATTAAAATTTCAAGGAAATTTATCCCAAAACATACTTCATTCAACAAACAACAATTTATATGCACTGATCTTTTCTCAAAATTTTGGACTGGAATTCACTATTTCAAGATTCTAGGTAATT
>JACEIK010000065.1:702921-713863 GCA_018107945.1 Datura stramonium
CCTAGCTGATGCCCTGAACTTCTCTGAGAGGAACTCTGCGTACTTTTTCTTGGAAGTCTGAGTGGGGAATGAGGGAAAGAACCCATTACCCCCACTAAAATGCCTAAAACTGAAGCTAAAACGACATGGTTTAGGGTCCAAAAGCGTAGAAAAGTCAAATTTTCCCTTAATGAAAGTTCCTTGAAAAATAGTTTTGGCCCCGACCACGACTCGTACCATGAAGTCGCGACTCGTGGTCACCTCACCACTTTTCAATCTTCTGAATCTGGCCACGACTCGCATACAACGACTCGTAGTACCATCCTATGGGTCGTACTGTCAGTTGTGGTACCATCCACCCATACCAAATACGACTTAACCATGACTCCTCATCACGACTCGTTTCTACATCCTACGAGTCGTACCAAGACCCATGACGACTCACTCGGGCACCACTGAGAATTTCCCCATGACTCCTAACCACGAGTGTACCTACGCATCACAATTCGTAGGACCACCCGTGATATGATCTCAGGCACCCAAAATTCATCACGACTCGAATCACGAGTTGTAGGTCCTCACCATGATTCGCACCTCGAGTCGTCCTGGTGCAAAATCCTAGGTTTTTCTGCGGTTTCCAACTTCAACTCCCGAGTCTATTCTTAGGCCCTTTCGGGTTATTATAAGAATCATGGCTCCCCAAAGAGTAAATGGTAGAAGCAATGGGAATGGAGAAGGCCACGAGGATGGCAACGGAAACGGGCACCAGCAGGCCCCACCTGTCCAGGAGCACTAGGCACCGGAGCCGGTTGACCATGCTATGTTTCGGGAAGCTATTCAGATGCTTCCACAGGCCTTGACCGATCAGGTCAATCAGTAGGCAGTTGCGTACGTCCCGCAAAATGGTAATGCGGGCTTGGGTTTGGGATTTCTTGAGAATGAACCCGCCAGAGTTTCGCGGGTCAAAGTTAGATGAGGACCCACATGAGTTCATAGATAAGATCGTGAAGATCACCTAGGTCATGGGGGTGATTGGAGTTGAGTGTGTGGATCTAGCCTCGTATTAGTTAAAAGGGGTCACACACATCTAGTTTCATCAATGGAAAGATAATAGGGCCGCCGGAGCAGGTCCTGTCACTTGGGAGGAATTCCATGTTGCATTCTTAGATCGGTTCATCCCTTGTGAGATTAGGGAGTTGAAGGCAGCTGAGTTCGTGAATCTTAAGCAAGGGAGAATGATGGTGTAAGAGTATGTCTTTGAGTTTACTCATCTATCATAGTACGCCCCAGAGTTAGTGGCTGATCAGAGGGTGTGGGTGAGCAGGTTCGTTCATGGAATGGTGGCCTATTTGGATAAGAATTGTAGGACCTCTACGCTCCATCAGGATATGGATTTTCCTCGGATAGTTTTGTACGCCCGGTAGATGGAGGCAGCGCATCTGAGAGAGAGGAGGCCAAGAGGGCCAGGAGCAAATTCTCACAACCGATATCAACTGGTGGGCACCGACAGCAGACCCACTAGAGATCATCAGCCCCAGCATCTTCAGCGTTGAGTGTGCCATCCAGGCCCAGGCATGATTAGAGAGGGAGACATCAAGCTCTAGGGGTCAGAGTAGCAAACTCATAAATTCTAATATTCTAGCTTGCCGCAGATGTAGAAGAGAGCATAGGGGCCAGTGCTTAGCAGGTACAGGTTCTTGTTTCGGGTGCGGGAAGCCTAAACACATACTCATAGATTGACCAGTAGAGAGACAGGATCATGATAGGGGTCAATGCCCAGCTTCTAGTTCAGCAGCCTACCTTTATGCTTAACACATCAGGGGGCATCCACCAGCACAGGTGGCGGTCAGCGCTAAAACAGATTCTATGCTTTAGCATCCCGCCAAGAGCAGGAGGTCTCCCTGAATGTAGTCACTGGTATGTTGTGAGATTTTCATCTTGATGTTTATGATTAGTTAGATCCAGGGTCTACCTTGTCTTTTGTGACACCTTATGTGGCCAATAGCTTCGAAGTCAATCCCGAAGTCTTGTCAGAACCCTTCTCAATTTCTACTCTATTAGGTGATTCAATTATAGCTCGATGGGTGTATAGAAGTTTCCCGATATCAATCCTTCAGAAAGTCACCTCATCATATTTGACAGAGTTAGCCATGATCAATTTTGATGTTATCCTCGGCATGGATTGGCTATTTGCATGTTATGGCTCAGTTAATTGTAGAACCCGGGCAGTAGAGTTCAGATTTCCTGGTGAGCCAGTCTTAGAATGGAAGGGTAGTTCAGTTGTGCTTGTAGGTCATTTCATTTCCTACCTTAAGGCCAGAAAGATGATTTCCAAAGGTTGTATGAACCATCTAGTTAGGGTTAAGGATGTTGAGTCTGAGACCTCGACTATCCAGTCTATCCCTGTAGTATGTGAGTACCAGAGGTCTTTTCTGATGATCTGCTAGGAATCCCTCCCGAGCTAGAGATTGATTTTGGTATTGGCCTTATTCCTGACACGTAGCCTATATCTATTCCTCCCTATAGAATGACTCTAGCTGAGCTAAAGGAGTTGAAGGAGAAGTTGAAGGACCTGTTAGATAAGGGTTTCATTATACCAAGCAAGTCCCCATGGGGTGCACCAGTCCTCTTTATCCGATTCTCTTCGCATGTGTATCGATTATCAGTAATTGAACAAGGTTACCATCAAGAACAAGTATCCTCTACCTAGGATTGATGATCTATTTGACCAGCTTCAGGGTGCCAAGTGTTTCTCGAAGATAAACCTCATATCCGAGTACCATCAGCTAAGAGTTCAGGAGAGCGACATCCCGAAGATAGCCTTCAGGACGCGGTATGGTCATTACGAGTTTGTAGTTATGTATTTTGGACTAACGAATACTCCTGCAGCTTTTATGTACTTGATGAATAGGGTTGTTCAATCCATACTTGGATATGTTTGTGATTATGTTTATTGATGATATCTTGGTATACTCTCAGAGCGAGGAGGAACATGCCGCTCATTTGAGAATAGTGCTTCAAATTCTCAAGGATTGCCAACTATATGCCAAATTTCAGCAAGTGCGAGTTTTGGTTGAATTTTGTAGCATTTTTATGCCATGTGGTATCAAGTGAGGGCATAAAGGTGGATTCTCAAAAAATAGAAGCAGTAAAGAATTGGCCTAGACCGGTGAACCCTTCAGATATTCAGAGCTTCTTGGGTTTAGCTGGCTACTATCGAAGATTCGTGGAAGGTTTCTCATCGATTGTAGCACCTTTGACGAAATTGACCCAAAAGAAGGTGTAATTCCAATGGTCGGAGGCTTGTGAGAAGAGCTTCCAAGAGTTGAAGACTCGACTCACTTCAGCACTGGTGTTAACTCTACCGGAGGGTACTGATGGGTTCGTGGTGTATTGTGATGCTTCAAGGATTAGACTTGGGTGTGTATTAATGCAGCACGGAAAGGTTATAGCATATTCCTCTAGACAGCTAAAATTTCACGAGAAGAATTATCCAACCCATGATCTTGAATTGGCCGTGGTGGTACTCGCATTAAAGATATGGCGACATTATTTGTACGGGGTCCACATGGATGTGTTTACGGACCATAATAGTTTACCATATGTGCTTACCCAAAAGGGTCTCAATCTTCAGTAAAGGAGGTGGTTGGAGCTACTCAAGGACTACGATATGAGTGTGCTTTACCATCGGGGTAAGGCCAATGTAGTAGCAGATGCACTTAGTAGACTCTCTATGGAGAGTGTGTCTCATGTGAGTGGGGGGAGGAAGGAGCTAGTGAAGGATGTGCATCGACTCGCAAGACTGGGAGTTAGGTTGGTTGACTCAACTGATGGCGGTGTTGTTGTTCAGAATGGGTCAGAATCATCATTGGTGAATGATGTAAAAGATATAAAAGATGAGGACCATATTTTGGTAAAGTTAAAGGAAGCGGTTCAAAATCAGAAGGTAGAGGTCTTCTCCAAAGAGGGAGATAGTGTGCTTCGATACCAGGGTCGCTTATGTGTTCCAAATGTGGATGATTTGAGGAGCCAGATGTTACACGAGGCACATGGATCCAGGTATTCTATCCATCCAAGTGCCACCAAGATGTACCGTGACTTATAGGAAGTCTATTAGTGGAATGGAATGAAGAAGGATATCACAGAAATCATAGCTAAGTATCCGAACTATCAGCAAGTAAAGGTTGAGCATAGAGACTGGGAGGCTTGCTTTAGGATATCAATATTCCTACTTGTAAGTGGGAATAAATTAATATGGACTTCGTCACAGGTTTGCCTTGCACTCGCCGGCAATATGACTCCATTTGGGTTGGGTAGATAGGTTGACCAAGGCCGCCCATTTTCTATCGGTCAAAACCACATATTCGGATGAGGACTATGCCAAACTATATATTCGGGAGCTAGTTCAATTTCATGGAGTTCCTTTATCCATCATTTCAGACAGAACCCAATTTCCCTCTCAGTTTTGAAGGTCGTTTCAAAAGGGACTTGGCGCTCAGGTTAAGCTCAGCACAACATTTCACCCGCAAATGGATGGTCAAGCGGAGTGGACAATTCAGACTCTTGAGGACATGTTCAGAGCATGCGTAATTGAATTCAAGGGTAGTTGGGATGATTATTTTCCTCTTATCGATTTTGCATACAATAACAGCTATCATTCCAATATTCAGATGGCATCGTTCGAGGCTCTCTATGGGAGGATATGTAGGTCTCCCATTGGTTGGTTCAAAGTTGGTGAAGCGGCGATGATAGGGCCAGATTCGGTTCAAGAGGCGATGGAGAAGGTTTAGCTCATACGGAACAGGTTGAAAATAGCTCAAAGTCACCAAAAGTCCTATGCCGATGTGAGAAGGAGGGAATTAGAATTCAAGGTGGATGATTCGGTGTTTCTGAAGGTATCTCCCATGAAGGGAGTGATGCGGTTTGGAAAGAAAGGAAAACTCAACCCTCGTTATATTGTCCCTTACGGGATTGTAAAACAGGTTGGCAAGGTATCTTATGAGTTGGAGTTTCCCTCAGAATTAGCTTATGTGCATCTTGTTTTCCATGTATCGCTTTTGAAGAAGTGTTTGGTTGATCCAGCTTTAGTTGTCCCGGTGGATAGTGTTGATGTAAAAGACAGCTTAGTTGTGAGGAGGTTCCAGTAGAAATAATGGATCGTCAAGTTCGAAGGCTAAGGAACAAGGAAGTAGCGTCAGTCAAAGTTTTATGGAGGAATCAGCATATTAAGGGAGCTACGTGGAAAGATGAAGCGAATACGATGGCTAAATACCCACATTTATTCTCTACCGGCTCAGTTCCACTTTGAGGTATTAGTTTTTCCCTAAAACTCTATTTAGTTTTCATGTTCAGTTCATATGCCCAAGTTTCTTTTAGTATATAGATGTATGTATGATTTTTGAATTCAGTTCAGCTATGTAGTTTGAATTGGGGTTAAATTCCGTCAATTTACAACTTTAATGATCAGTATTTGAATATGATGTTTGCATTTCTCTGCTTTTCTGTGTTTTTTCAAACATTCAAGGACGAATGTTCCTAAGGGGGAGATATGGTTATATACCGGATGCCTAAAGATCAGACTCGGGAGTTGAAACAGAGAAAAATTAAAATTTGGCATCAGGTATCAGAACGGGTCATGAGGTGACCCGTGAGAGGAGCCCACGAGTCGTGATGTGACTCGTGGGGAGGCCCAGGTGATGAACTTGAAATTTGGGAAATAGGATCCCCCACGTACGTTACCATGAGTCGTGGTCAGGTCCCACGACTCGTTAGGATAGTCGTGGGGAGTGGTGATTGAGAGAAGAGAAAGAAGAAGGAAGTGTACCTAACAGGAGTACCCCATGAGTCGTGGTCAGCCACCATGATTCGTGGGATGAGTTGTGACCAGCAGGGTAAAATTTAATCAAGGATGAGGCAGTGTACACGGCGAGTGGTGACCACGAGTCGTGGTTACTAGTAACAGATCATTAAGACACCCGTGACGAGCCAGATGACCTGACAAGCAGTGTACATTATGGATGATGCCATGAGTCGTGGCCCAAGGTGACGAGTCGTTATGTCCCTCATAGGGATTACCTGGCAGTTATTTTCTACGCATTGAGTAAGGGCTTTTCCGTAATTTCTAAGATCCTAAGGCCTAAACTACGTCATTTTAAGTTATGAATGATGACTTTTAAGAGGGTTAAGTTCATTTTAGGACATATTCGTTAATGTAAGCAAAGACAGAAGGTTAGAGGGGGTGATCAAGCTTGTTCTTCTTCAAATTCTTCTCAATTCCTCTTGGGCAATCAGAGAAGTGTAAAAATCAGCTTTAATCAGGTAGGTAGGGTTATGAATGGGTGATTCCTTTCACACCCATTCCCAATCCCTCTCTAAATCATGAAATTACTATGTCTAATCTATGATGTTTTAACCCAATGCATGAATTTTCAAAATTTTCTACATGGGTATGATTTAAATATGTTTCTACTATTGAATTATGAAGCATGGGTAAGTTTTATAATGTTTGCAATTAAAATCATGTTTCAAGTTTTATGAATTAAAAGCCCATTGATGAGAAGTTCATGAAACATGAGATTTGAGATGAATGTATGATTATGATGAAAAGCATGTTTTCAAAAGCTACCCATGTTTATAATCATGTTTTCGATGTGAATTGAGTATTTTCAAGCATGTGAAAGTATTGGGAAAGGCCCACATGTTCAAGTATGATTTATGATTTTTCTTAATTAAGCTTACCACATGATTTTGGAGTGAAGAGTCCCAATTATCTTTCATCTTGTGGAATGGTTTGAGTTAAAGCTTCTCATATGCATGATTTCAGATTTGAGATGTATTTGATTATTGAGCTTCGTCAAAAGACAATGTTGAGCTTTGTTGAAAAACGATGGAGAGCATATGCATGTTTTTGAGAGTAGTGTCTAGCACCGAGTACGCTAAGGGTCGATCACCCTATGCCTCAGAACTATGCGCCAACATAGGTTTATTCTTATATATATTACTTCAATACCTCCCTTATGAGCTATCCCTGGCCCTATTGGCCCACGAGCTTGATATCGATATCATAGTATCATCCCTAGCCTTGGCAAGACTTTGGACGGCTCTACCCACTTGAGTGTGATAGTTGGAATCAAGTAAGCTCTATCATGGTACGTCGCTTAAAAGACGAGTCTACCATTGTTCCTCATGATTTCAGTTATGCATGTTCATCATTCATGAGATTTATGTATCTATATATGTTCCAAAGCAGGTTTGACTCAATGTTTAGTTTAAGTCATGATTATCAGATTTCATCTTTGAGTCAATCGATTCAGTTATGATGTTATGTTATGTTATGATGAGATCAAGATTTCAGAAAGAATGCATGCAAGCCCTACTCTTAGATTCTTATTGTTTACGTTTTACATTATGCATGTCTTTAAATGATTTTACTTACTTAAGTGGTTTTACTTACCTTGCATACTCGGTACATTCCACATACTGACCGCATACTCTATGTTGTATCATTTCATGATATAGGATCCAGCACTCAGGCTCAGCCCCATTCATAGTCAGTTTTCAGAGTTACCATCTTACGTTGTGGTGAGTCCTCATCTCTCGAGGATCATGCTTGTTTAGATTTTTCTATGTAATTTCAGTTTACAGCTTATTCGAGTTAGTTGGGGTCTTGTCCCATCAACTCATCATGTTTAGAGGCTTTTCAGAAAAAAGGATGTATTCAGTTTCAGATTGTGTATTCTAATATTGTGTTTAATTTAGACTTCCGCTAAGATTATCTTGACGATTCTTCAGTTTTCGTAATTGAGTTAGATGTATGTTCATTCCATGGGTTGACTTGGAGTCTCTCGGGGATCCTTGTCCCATGTTGTTATCCAAGCCTCCGTTTGGGTCATGACACCTAGTATAGAAATTCTTGTTTTCTCTATTTGAACCCTTGGGTATGATCTTAGGGGGTTTTGGGGTATTACAATATCTCCCCCTTGGAAACATTCATCCTCGAATGTTGATAAACATACTGAAAAGTTGGGGAAAGTAACTATCATACCAAATACTGAACATCTAATGTTGAAAATGACGGAGTGACTGATACCGGACTGAATTACATGACTGAACTGAATTGATGAATCAGACATAAAAATACTAACATGAAAGAAACTAGGGCACATGAACTGAACATGAAACTGAATAGAGTACTAAGAAGGAATTTAATACCTGATGCTGAAACTGAACTGGAAGGGAATAAATGGGGATATTTATCCATCATGTCCGCTTCTGCGTTCCATGAGGCTCCCTCAACTAGATGGTTCCTCCACAAGACTTTTACTGAAGCAATTTCCTTGTTTCTCAGCTTACGAACCCGACAGTATAGTTTCTGAACTGGAACTTGTTCGTAAGAGAGACTATCCTTCACTCCCACATTATCTAGTGGCACAACTAAGGTCGGATCACCGATGGACTTCTTCAACAGTGACACATGGAAGAATGGGTGCACAGATTCTTACTCCGAAGGTAATACTAGCTCATAGGCCACATTGCCATTTCTCCTCATAATCCTGTAGGGTCCTACATACCTCGGACTAAGTTTCCCTTTCTTTCCAAACCTCATCACCCCTTTCATGGGTGAAATTTTTAGATAAACCCAATCATCTATGGAAAATTCTAGCTCTCTTCTCCTCACATCGGCATATGATTTATGTCGGCTCTAAGTTGTTTTCAACCTTTCTTTGATAAGTTGTACTTTCTGCATAGCCTCGTGAACTGATTCTGGTCCTATCAAGGTAGATTCGCCAACTTCAGACTACCCTATAGGAGACCTACACCTTCTACCATATAATGCCTCAAACGTGGCCATTTGAATACTAGAGTGGTAGCTGTTATTGTATGCAAACTCGATGAGAGGTAGGTGATCATCCCAACTACCCTTGAAGTCGATCACACAAGCTCTCAGTATATCTTCTAAGGTCTGAATAGTCCACTCAGCTTTTCAATCTGTGTAAGGGTGAAATGCTATGCTGAGCTTGACATGAGTATCGAGTCCTTTATAAAATGACTTCCAGAAATGTGAGGTGAACTGGGTACCTCTATCTAAAATGATGGATAAGGGAACTCCATTCAGTTTGAAGAACTCTCGGATGTACAATCTAGCATAATGCTCAGCTGAGTCTGTAGTTTTAGCTGGGAGGAATGTGTTGGCTTGGTCATCTGATCTACTATCACCCAAATTGAATCATGTTGCCGACGAGTATGAGGTAGACCTGTAATGAAGTCCATTTCACTTCTTTCAGTTATAAATAGGTATGCTGATATCCTGAGTCATACCCCCAGGTATCTAATGCTCAACTTTAACCTGTTTGCAGTTTGGGCACTAAGCCACAAATTCTGCAATGTCCCTCTTCATGTCGTTCCACCAGTAGATTTCCTGTAGGTCACGATACATCTTAGTGGCACCTGGGTGTATAGAATATCTGGAGATATGTGCTTCTACCAGTATTTTTTGTCTCAAAGTCACCTATGTCTGGAACACATAGTCTGCCCTAGTAACGAAGCACACCATCTCCCCCTTTGGAGAAAGCCTCCACTTCTTTTCTTACATCTGCTTCTTTCAGCTTATGTAGTATGGGATCTTCATCCTTATTTGACTTAACCTCAACAACTAACGAAGATTCTGACCACTCTGCATTACTATCTCGCCCTCAGCTGAATCAACCAACTGCACTCCTAATCGAGCTAACCTGTGAATATCCTTTGCTAGCTCTTTTCTACCCTCTTCAACATGAGCAACGCTCCCCATGGACATTCTGCTCAAGGCATACGCCACCACATTTGTCTTGCTCAAGTGGTATGTCATACTCATATTGTAATCCTTCAATAACTCCAACCACCCTCTCTGTCGACAGTTCAAGTCCTTCTAATGGAATTACGTATTGAAGGCTCTTGTGATCGATGAAAATATCCACGTGAAACCCATAAAGGTAATATCCCCATTTTTTCAAAGAAAATACCACTACTGTTAATTCCATATCATAAGTCGGATAATTCTTCTCATGAATATTGAGTTGTCTAGAGGCATAAGCTATCACATTACCCCGCTGCATTAGAACACAACCGAGGCCAACTCTGGAAGCTTCACAATAGACTACGAACCCATCTATTCCTTTTGGTACGGTCAAGACTGGAGTTGTAGTGAGTCAAGTCTTCAACTCTTGGAAACTCTTCTAACATACATCTGAACACTTCACCTTTTTCTGAGTTAGCTTAGTTAGAGAAGACGCGATAGAAGAAAATCCTTCTACAAACAATCAATAATAACCGGCTAAACCTGGGAAACTTCTGATATTTGTTGGGGAAGTAAGTCTTGGACAGTCTTTCACCGCTTCTATCTTTTGAGGATCTTCCTAAATACCCTCATATATGTTACACCCCGTAAATTTACGACATGTTCATGGCCTATTCGCATGTTGATTAAGAGTTTTTTAATGCCATACATGCTAGGAAAAGGCCCGGGGAAAGACCGGATAAGAGATTCATCGAACTATCACGGAAGGAGCCGAGGCAGATCCCCTCCGTGATAGCAACGTGCCACGGAGGGAGGGCCTCCGCGTTGGCACCGTGTCACGGAGTCCCTGTCCAGGCCCAAGTATAAAGGCCTCCAACTTCGGTTTAAATGTTATATTTCATATAATTTTCCAGAGAAGTCAAGGGAAAACAGAGGGGGACGAAAGTTCCTTGATAATATTCTTCCGGTTACACCGTCAAACGCGGTCCAAACTCAAATTAACTCCAGATACCGAGGTATTAAGCAGTAAGGAGCATTCCTACGAATTTAGATTCGTGAAATTCGGCCGGTGAATCGTCGTGCTACCAAGCTAAGGTAAGTGGAATTGCTCCAAATTAGTATCAATATACTCCTAGCCCTAAAGTGAGTATTTCTCCCTTCTGGACTTCCGAGAAATAGCGAGTTTTC
>JACEIK010000065.1:721785-733039 GCA_018107945.1 Datura stramonium
AGCATTTGTTATACTGATTTAGAGATAACTAGACAGCATGGTGGCCTTGTCGGCCCGCATAGGTTTCCCTATATGAATGTGATTCTGGTTAGCTGATGTTGTTGTATAGGTGGCTATAGGCCAAGCCGGCTGGGGGTTGTGTTTACAGCCGCTATATAGCTCGTTGATTCTGTGAATTAGAGTTAGAGTCATCCAGGCACCAAAAGTTCTTAGGATCAGTAGACTAGCAGTTCAGGTCCTAGTAGGGCACCAGGTGCCAGTCATACCCCCCAAGGCGGGGCGTGACAATATGAGACCACATGACTGAGGAAGGCCACAGACTCCATCCAGATTTCACATTTCTTGAATTTAGCAAACAGTTGGTGGTCTCTGAGAGTCTGCAACACTATCCTCAGATGGTTAGCATGCTCCTCGTCATTCCTGGAGTATACCAAAATGTCGTATATGAACACAATGATGAACATGTCCAGGTATTGTTTGAATACCCTTTTCATCAGGTCCATGAAAGTTGTAGGGGCATTAGATGGCGCAAAAGATATAACCATAAATTCATAGTGACCATATCGAGTTTTGAAGGCTATTTTCGGTATGTCACACTCCTTGACTCTAAGCTGATGATATCCCGACTTAAGATCTACCTTGGAAAAACAACTACTCCTTGAAGCTGATCAAACAAGTTGCCAATCCTGGATAGGGGATACCTGTTTTAACTGTAACTTTGTTCAATCACCGGTATTCGATACACATTCTGAGAGTACCGTCTTTCTTTCGCACGAACAATACTAAAGCACCCCATGGAGAGATGTTGGGCCTGATGAAACCCTTATCTAAAAGGTCTTTTAGTTGTTCCTTCAACTCCTTAAGCTCAGCTGGAGACATTTTGTAAGGAGGAATAGAGATGGACTGAGTGTCTAGAAGAAGGTCTATGTCGAAGTCTATTTCCCGCTCGGGAGGGACTTCGGGAAGATCATCAAAAAACACATCAGGGAATTCTCTAACAACTGGAACTGACTAAATAGTTGGGTTCTCAGAGCTAGAATCTTTGACTCAAACTAGGTGATAGATGCACCCTTTCAAAATGAGCTTCATTTCCTTAAGATTGGAAATAAACCGACCCTTACGTGCTGAAACACTACCTATCCGCTGTTAGACTGGCTCATTGGGAAATTGAAACTTGACGACTCCAGTTTTGGAGTCGATTAAGGCATAATCGGAATATAACCAATCCATTCCAAGAATGGGGTCGAAATCGACCATGTATAGCTCTACTAGATCAACTGGAATTACTTTACTCAACACTGAGATGGCAGTTTTTATATACCCGGCTGGCTCTAACTAATTCACTAACTAGGGTAGAGACTGAGAATGGTTTCGAGAGGACTTCTAAAATAATTTCAAACTGAACAGCTAAATAGGGAGTCACAAATGATAGTGGGGCTCCTGGATCTAGTAGGGCATACACATTTCGATGGAAAAGATGTAACATACTCGTGACCACATCAAGTGACCTCTCCTGATCCTGACGAGAGGACAAAATATAAAAATGGTTTTGGCGCTGACCGCCATTCGTACCTGAAGTACTACCCTTCTAAGCTGGATGGCCTGTTGGGGCTGCTAAAGGGGTAGACTGAGTTTCCCCTGTCTTGCTGAAGGACACACCTTTAACCTGTGGCCTAACTGTCCACATCCAAAGCAACCCTCTTTGCCCATGAGGCATTCACCTGGATAGTTCTTGCCACACTTAGGACAAGTTAGGTAATGGTTACTGGCACTGTAACTTTGGGATTGGGAGCTAGATGCTCCACCCTTGCGATCCTTGTGGGATCAAAAAGAAGGTGTGCTGGCTAATATGGGTGCTGGAATTCTCTGTTGCTGCTGTTGTGGGCGACTACTGCCGTCGGACCTCTGGTGGCCATAATCCGACTGACCTGTTCTAGCCCGCTTGTTCTCCTGCTCAATATCCTTCAACTTCTCTGCCTGAATCTGTTGTGCATCAATGATGAGACTAGAGAGGTCGATGTCCTTGATGAGCATTGCAGTTCTACACTCCTTAAGTACCAAATCGACACTCCATTGATGAATTTTAGCATGTGAACCCTTGGCTCAGGAACCATTTGTAGAGCATACCTCGACAACCGAGTGAACTCCAATGCATATTCCTCCAGTTTTGTTACCCTGTCTCAGATTCATGAATTCTGTGACCTTGGCCTCCCTCAATTCCCGAGGAAAGAATCTATCTAGAAATGTTGTATCGAACTCGTCCCACTCTACTAATCCTACTTCTGCTAGCCTCCCTTCTTTCCTCTGATTGTACCAAATCTGAGCCACCCCTTTTAATTAGTACGTTGCCGGATCGGCACTCTCCACGGAACTAATACCCATAATTTAGCTGATCTTCTACACCTTATCCACAAACTCCTGTAGGTCCTCTCCCACCTTAGATCCATTAAATGATGGAGGGTTCATTCGGGTGAAGTCCCGAACTTTAGTAGCTGCTACAGACCCATTTGCAATCACTGGAACCACCTGCTAGTTCACTTGATTGGTCACAGTCTGTGCCAACAGCTAGATCACCTCTTGAAATTCTTTCGAGGACACTAGATCGTCCTGAGGGGCTGCTGGAGCTGGTGGGGCAGGTTGGTTGGCATTGCCAACCCTTCTTCCATTTCCTCGTTTTGGTGGCATGCTTTCACTAAAACGAATAGAACGTGAGTTAGGAGGACATTTTTGGGATTCAACTTCATCGGACGATAAGAAGTATGAACAAAAGGGAGTTTTCCTAATAACGTCTTGTAGCCTCCCCTTCATAAGTGTGGCGCCGTTCACACTCATGAAAAGGACTCTACTTGATGCAGCTTTCAGACATCCTAGGATACTCTAAACCTAATGCTCTGATACCAAGTTTGTGACGACCCAAGACTGCACCCTGGACAAGACACGGTACTTGGTGCCACAAGTGACACCAAGCGAACCCATGGTCTATCATTACACTGGTAAACTTAAGTAAACATAAGAAGAAGCTGGGCAAAAATAAATATCCAAATAAAACTATTTTGGAAAAATAGTACACATAACTGTAAAGAATACTGAACAGTTGTGTCTGAAAGCCTAATACTAACCGACGAGTTACTGGGACAAGCCCCCAGCTAACTCTAAAGTCTAACTGAATAAAGAACTAACTGAACAAATAACCATCATCCTCGGAAGATGAGGACTAACCAAAAGACGATGTTGCTGTTATTGTCGGAGAGAACTACTGATGATGCTGAGACTAAGAGCCTGCGCCTGTATCAATACAACATAGAAAATATGTGTCAGTACTTTGAATGTACTGAGTAAGTGAGATATATAATAAGTATGGAAAAATAAGCATTAAACTGAAATAACATGAAATGACCAACTAATACTGAATACTGATAAAAATTGAGCAATAACTAATATGCTTAATAATGACCCTGGCTGACGGTCATAGACATGTCCTGGAACTGAGTGAATGAACTGAGCTAAACTAAAATGAACGAAACTAAAACTGTACTAACAAGTGGGAGAGCATAACCGACATATAACCATGTGAGCTAGATGTGGAGTCTGATGTATATACCCTATCAAAGAAAGCTGACTGTACCTTACCAGGGTATAGTGGCTGAGTTGGATGATCACAAATCTGGGGCTTGTTGGGCCAATAAGCTACGGTGGAAAAGTAGTTGTGGGAAACCTGGGTATGCTGGAATCCCAATTGGTGCTAAGTACTACTCCCACTGGATAGTCCTAACTTGACTACTAAGCGGATAGCTCGAAGATGGGGTCCTGGACTATGTACGGAATATTATCTGGAAGTAACCTGAGAGTCTATTAGACTGGATAACTGAAAACTGGTGTTCTAATACTGGTCAGAGCTGCTTATCTAGAAGCGTCATAACTGTCTAAAGAACTAACTGATAACTGATACTGATAGTTCTAAGACTGGTCAAAGCTGCTTATCTGGAAGCATCCTAACCGTCCAGAAAACTAATTGATAATTGAAAACTAGGACTAGGAGGTATTGCTGACACCTTAAGAAAACTGACTATAGTCAAACTGATCAGCTGACATTACTGTGACACTCTGAGGGTGCTAGGTACTAATTAAGACTGAATTTAGCAACAAGCAAACATGCTCACATAATTATAATAACACTAAGGTTATAAGCGCTATAGGAATCAACAACAATTTCATCTAGAAAATCATGCAAGACTCCTTCAACTGTAGTTAAGGGCTAGGGCTAAGTGTACATTACATAGAGAATAATGTCCACATAATGATAATAGATATAAACTTCCAAGAATTTTATAGAAACATGATCTAAAATAAAAACCATACGGTGACTGAACACAACCCTAGCTTTGAAATTCAGGCAAGGAACTGATAAAATTTTCAGAAGGACTTTGGGAACACAAGGGAAGAACAATTCCCTTGTTGAAATCTCACATAGCTGGAGTAGAATCCTTGAAAGAAGTCTGATGAAATCTGAAGAAAATTTGGAAGCCCTAACTTAGCTCTAAGATGCCTGTTAGGAACTTCTTTGCTCTGGAGATCATGAGTTAAGTGAAATGAGAGGAATTTAGTCAATTACCCATATAATTCTCTCCAAAACATGCCCAAAACAATGTAGTTTAGAGCCTATAAAAATAGGAATTATGAAAAAGCTCTTAAAAAACTTGTAGGAAAAATCACACTGTTAGTCCCAACGAGGGATTGGACGACTCGTTACCACTTACCACGACTTGTGACCTACTTCTCATTGTCAACATTGGTACACATTATCCTGCCAGTCACCACGAGGGACACCACGACTCTTGGTGCACCTAACAACTCATGGTGACAAGTCGTGATGAACAACTACCCAAAAATTCAACATCCCATCCAGCTCCTGACCACGACCAACACCATGACTCGTTGCCCTGACCATGAGTCGTGGCTTCTCTAATTGTCAACCCCTAGATCACAAATCCCAGCCAACTTTCCCTCCACCCCATGAGTCACTAAACAACTCATGGAGTACTTCATGGGTCACTGGACGACTCAACCTGTGACCTGGTACAAAAATTCTTATTTTCTCCATTTGAACTCTCGGATCTGATCTTAGGGGTTTTGGGGATATTACACAGTTTGGCCAGTCTCTCTGCATTGTAAGTCACCTGAACAAGAAAGAAATGGGCCAACTTAGTCATTCTGTCAATAATGACCCAAATGGAGTCAAACTATCTTAAATTCTTCGGAAGGCCAACCACGAAATCGATCCTTACCTGCTCCCACTTTTACTCTGGGATGGGCATTCTCTGGAGTATTCACCGAGGTTTCTAATGCTTATATTTCACCTGTTGATAGTTTAGGGATTGGCAACATTCTCAACAATATCTCTCTTCATTCTGCTCCACCTATAGTGACACTCTAGGTCATGATACATCTTGTTGACTCCGGGATGTATAGAGTACCTCAAATTGTGAGCTTTTGACAAGATAGTTTTGATCAGCTCACCAATCTGGGGAACACATACATGCCCCATTATCCACAAAACCCCTTCATCATCTATTGTTGCCTCCTTTTCCTCCCCTTGCAAGACCTGATCACGAATCTTACTCAACCTCGTATCCTCAAAATGCCTAGATTTATCTTCCTCTAGTAGCGACGATCTAGCTTCCACACTAGCTAATATCCCAGTTAACTCTGCCAACGTAAGTCTCACCATAATGTTGGCTAGTATTTGAACTTCTCTAGCAATCAGACACCGGGCAGCTTCCAAACAAGCCAAGCTACTCATACTCACTACTTTCCAACTCAAAGCATTTGCCACCATGTTAACCTTTCTTGGATGATACAAAATTGTGTCATCATTTTCCGTAAGTAGTTCCATCCATCTCCATTCTTTCAGGTTGAGATCTTTTTGGGAAAACACATACTATAAATTGCAGTGGTCTTTGAACACCTCGGAACAGGCCCCATACAAGTAATGCCTCTAGATTTTCAAGGCGAATACCACCACTGCCAATTCCAAGTCATTCATGGGGAGTTCTTCTCATGAACTTACAGTTGTCTTGATGCATACGCAATGACCTATCTTTTCTGTATTAACACAACACCCAAACAAAATTGTGAGGCATCACAACAAACCACAAAATCTTTATCTGTTATCAGTAGCACCAAAATGGGTGCCATAATGAACAAGGTTTTAAGCTTTTGAAAGCTTTCTTCACACTCCTCTGACCACTGGAATGGCATGTCCTTCTGGGTTAAACTGGTCAGTCGAGAGGCAATGGCCATGAAACCCTTCACAAACTGGCGGTAGTAACTGGCTAGCCCTACAAAGCTTCGAACATCGTCATTGTAGTGGGTCTAGCCTAATTTTAAACTGCTTCCACCTTCTGTGGATCTACCTTAATCCCTTCCTTTGAGACTAAATGCCCCAAAAATGACATCGATTCCAACCAAAATTTACATTTACTAAACTTTGCACAAAGTTGCTTCTCCTTTAGTAGACCCAACATAATCTTCAAGTGATTCTCATGTTCCTTCTTAGTCTTGGAATACACCAAAAATATCATCAATGAACATGATTACAAAAGAGTCTAAATAAGGTTTGAAGACACCATTCATCAGGCTCATGAACGCTACTGGACCATTGGTGAGTCGAAATGACATGGTTAGGAATTCATAATGCCTATACTTGTTCCTAAATGCTGTCTTTGGAATGTTCTCAACGAGGATTTTCAACTGAAACTGATGATAACCTGATCTCAAACCTATCTTTGAGAACACTGTTGTACCTTGTAGCTGATCAAATAAGTCATCTATTCGGGGAAGGGGATATTTGTTCCGAATGGTTACCTTATTCAGTTGACAGTAATCAATGCACATCCGCATGTTACCGATTTTTTGTCACAAATAACACAGAGGCACCCAATTGTGAGACACTAGGCCGAATGAACCCCTTACTAAGCAACTCCTGCAACTACTCCTTGAGTTCTATCAACTCACCCGATACCATCATGTATGGTGGTATGGAAATAGGTTGAGTCCCTAGCTCTAAGTCTATGCAAAAGTTAATGATGCGGTCTGGCGGCATGCCTAGAAAATCTGTAAGAAACACCTCTAAAAATTCACAAAATACTAGAATAGACTCTGTAGATGGGCCCTTTGAACTAGTATCTCGAATGTGGGCTATATAAGTTGAACACACTCACCCTAACGATTTTTGGGTGCAAATATATGAGATGAGTTTCTTAGGAGCAGGGCTACAATACCCCTTCCACTCTAATTGAGACATCCCTGGCATTGCTATAGTGACTGTCCTAGCATGGCAATTTAAAATGGCATGGTAAGGAGACAACAAACTCATTCCCAAGATAACATCAAAATCTACCATGTCTAAGATCACCCAATCTACCTGCATATCATAACCCATAAAGCTCACTGAACAAGTACGATAAACTCTATCCACAACCACAGAATCTCTAACAAAAATAGAAATATGAATCGAGGCATCTAGAACATCACAAACAAGATTCTACCCTACGGAAAAGTAAGTAGATATATATGAAAAAGTAAATCCAGGATCAAATAAAGAAGTATCCATTTTGTCACATACAAGAACAGTACATGTGATGACTGTGTCTGAAGCCTCTACCTCAGGTCGACAGGGAAATGCATAGAATGAGCCTGACTACCAGCCTGAGACCCGCCCTTGTAGGGCTGTGAACCCTCTCTACCGACACTACCTCTTCCCGTCTGAGCACCCCCTCTACCAAACTGAGTACCACCTCTACCTGATAACTGACTACCCCGCCCAAGATGAGGGCGATCCCTGCTGAAGGCACTACCTCCCTTTCCTGCAGTAGCTGGAGCTCGAAAAGCTGAATGCGAAACAATCTGCCCCTCTGTCCGAACATGGGACACTATCTACTAATGTGTCCAGGCTCACTACACTCATGACATGCCTAGTCATGTACTGTTTTCTGAGCTGGAACGGAGGTGATAGGGTGAGCCCCAAAATCTGAGCGAATCATTTGGGTGCTCCCAATTGTACCTGAAGGCAGCTGATTAGTCCTTGGCTGACCCCCAACTAATACTTGCATCTCTGACTGAACAGGGCTCCCCCAATACCGTTGGGGATCAAAGCCCTAGAATAGGAACCACTGAAGTTACCCACCTTCTGAGCTTTCTTCTCAACATTTCTTGTGTACCCATCTTGCTTGACCCTCTCCACATTCTTCACAAACTCCACCATTTCCTAGAATGTCTTACCTTTTGAGGCCATCTGCAAAGAAGACAATTAGGGTCCCACGTTCAGGCTCTTCAACAAAATCTCCTAATCCTCTCCTCCTCGGTGGGTAATAATGGCAGGGCATACCTAGACAGTGAGTGAAATTAGGCCTCATAGGTTGCAACTGAGGAGGTTCTTTACTCAATGTTAGTGAACTCGTCTCGCCTCTGATATCATAGGGTATGGGGCACATATTTCTCCAAGAAAATAGAGTAGAATTAGGTCCAAGTCAGTAGTGGTAGCCCCGCTGGTTTTCACTCTATAAATGCTCTCCGCTAGAGCTTGGCATCTCCCATCAGCTGAAAGTTGACAAATTCCACCCCATACTTCTCCACTGCCCCCATCTTATGGAGTCTCTCGTCATAGTTAATCATGAACTCATAGGAATCCTCCACCTCAGTGCCATAGAAGGTGTAAGGCCTCATCTTTATGAACCTCCAGAATAGGTCATGCTCATCCCCAGTCATCACCGGTCTCAGAAATATGACAGCTTCAGAAATGTCATCGATGTAGGGAGCCACAATGGCTGCATGTTATAACCCCTAGTGCTGCCCTTATGGAGTTGTTGTTGGTACTCCATTACCCACGAGGCTTCTTAGAAAATTTAGTACCTTAGTCAAGACCTCGAAGGAAGTCAGAGTTTCTATTGCCTCTCCCTGCACCAGGACCTCTACTTCCATTGGCACTCTATCCAAAATGGCTGGAGGCACTGGGGACTCGGACCTCTCACGGGCGGAAGCAGGAGCATGGACCCTACCTCATGCAGTAGAAGGACTTCACTCACAACCTCAGCCTCGTACCCTGCTGCAAGTTATGTATGCTACCACTGGCTCTAGTTTTAAAATAAAATATTCCTCCCAAATATTGGGGTGAATGTGTCCTTACTGCTACTTATCTCATCAACAAACTACTGTCTACTATTTTGTACAATCTGTCTCTTTTTAAAAAGTTATGTAGTCACCCTCCTAAACAATCTCATCTTAAGTCATTTGGTATATGTGTCATTCCACTTTCCCCAAATATGAAAGAGACAGCTTTCAATCTTGATACATTGTTGTCATTTTTCTTGGTTATTATTGTGAGAAAAAGGGATATAAACTCCTTGACCTAGCCACATTTTCTATATTTTATTCTAGAGATGTCCTTTTCCATAAACATATTTTTCCTTACCATATTTCTCCTTCCACTACTACTTATGCCTCATCTCCTTCTTTTGTTGATTTACTTAATCCTTTTCATTCCTCCTCTCAATCCATTTTATTTTTCCACTTGTTGTTCCACCCATCTCTTCCACATATCAGTCCTCCTTGACAATTCTATTTCCACAAGTTCATCACTTTATTTATTTTCTATCAGAAAGTTTTCTAGATTTATTTACAAATTCTCATACCTTACCGATTAAGATTGTCATTTTGCCTTTCCTTATCCACTTTTGTATATTTTTCAATTGACATACATATGAATGAACCATAATATTATTGATATGGAAACCTCAATGAAGAATTTTACATGAAAATTCCCTCTGGCCTTGAGGTATCCACTACTGCCCCATCTACCCCTCCTTTAATTTACAAGCTCAAGAAATTCTTATATGACCTCAAACAAGCTTCACCATAATGGTTTTCTAAATTTGTTTGAAGCTCTTCTCTCCCAAGGTTATTCCTCTATCAAGAATGACTATTCTTTGTTTGCTAAGACTTCTGCTGGACTTTTTTTATATTCTGGCTATTTATGTTAATGATATCCTTCTCATGGGGATGACCTATCTGAATTAAATGCTCTCAAATAATTTTTTGGATGCCTAATTCAAGATCAAGGATCTGGACACTATTCATTATTTTTTTGTCCTTGAAGTCTTTCTTCATGATAAGGGTTACATTTTGAGTGAAATCAAATATAATTCAAAACTTCTTCTAAGTTTAGATGCGATCAATCCTATTATCTCACCTTTGGACCCTTCAATCAAGTTTGTTGGTTGATATGTGTGCATATTTTGCTAATATTAGCCTTTATAGGAGATTGGTTGGCAAGTTGAATTTCTTATAACATACTCGTACAAGATATTTCATTTTTCAATTTGATATCTCAATCAGTTCTTATAAGAACCTCAACTTTCTCATTCTATGGTTGGTCTACATGTGCTGAGATATCTCATGAATGATCCCGCCTAGGATATTCTACTGTTCAGCTCTAGTGATTTTTCATTTTTGGCTTACTCAAACTCAAATAGGGCCGCTTGTGCCAATACATGCAAATCTGGCACTGATTTGTACATTACCCTTTTGTGGAGTCTAATCTCCTAAAAAAGTAAGAGGCAACATACTATTTCTCTCCTCCCTTGAGGTTGAATATAGAGCTTTGTCAATTGTCCTAACTTAAACATCTCCTTGCTAATCCGAAACTATGTATCTCTGCTCTTATTCTTGTTGTTTGTGATAGCTAGGCAGCCCTACACATTTCCAATAATTTGATTTTTCACGAATTCATTAAATATATCTAGATTGATTGTCATTTCATTCGTGATTGCTTGCATGATGATCTTATCTCTCTTCACTTTGTTTCCTTAAATTCTGAATTGGATGATATTTTAACAAAATCTTTATCAGCAGTTTCTTATCATCTTCTCTTGTTCAAGTTGGTTGTGTACTCCTCTTCTAGTTTGAGGGGCGTGTTGAGGTGAACAAAAAGTACTCCACAATCATACAAGGAGTGGTCCAGTCAGGAGCTGGCCAAATATTTGTTATCTATTAGTATTGCATTTGCATTTTAGTCTTTGCTTAGTTGTTGTTGAAACTATAAATAGTATTGTAAAATTCTAGTGATTTTCATACCAACTTAATAAAAATCTCTCTCTTCTACTTTCTCATTTCTCAAACTAGGGTTTCTTCCTCCCTTTTTGATCGCGATCTGGTAATTTGATACTTGAATAGGGTTTTGTCTAAAAATACTGCAATA
>JACEIK010000066.1:8575-30732 GCA_018107945.1 Datura stramonium
GTAAAATAGGGACTAAAAATGCTCAAAAAGTATATCTAAGAGATCATTTTATACCTACCTTAAACATAAGTGATATTTTTCTTATTTTCTCTCACATTTTGAGTAAAGTTTTAACTAAATTTTGAAAAATTACTTTTGTGAAATATGAGGCAAAGTTAAAATGATTTTTGTGTAATAAAATAAAGAATAACGACTTTTGAGTAATAAGCACAAACTTGGATGACCACCATTGAAATTTACTCTCAAATAACCTCTTTCATTTCATTAGTGCGTATTATCATATACTTAGACTCTGTAGTAGACAAAAAAAAACTGAAAAGGTTCACTATATTGATGATGATTGATCACATCCAAATTACACCTCGCTATGAAATATAAAATGATCGTTGTCAAATATAATAATTCAATTAAGTTGGTGTCGATTCCATAGGGAATAAAGACGAAATATTATATTAATGATGATTATATTAACTTGTAGTCAATATTTCGGAAGAGGGGTTTGCAAATAAAAAGAAAAAGAAATTCTAACAATGAGTGATTTGTCATTAAATTTATGAAACAAAACTATGTTCCCCATGATTTCATAACGTAGTAGGCTTATTTTATTAGTAATCTATCCTATTAAATTTTGTGTAAGTCTGACAATTAAGTTCATCTAACGTCTCTCGGCCTGCATAGATGAATTTCACTTAAATCCTTTCGGAATTTAAGTGTATATCTTTTTCCCTCGCCATAAGTTTTGGATTAATTATCCTCGGTTAGAGCTCAAGTTAATTAGATGAGGGTTGGTACCCTCAAATTACCACTAACTTCAACCTCTTTGGTCAAGCAAGTTGAAGATACATGCACGTTTCAACGTTTGCAACTACTAAAACTCATTAAAACAAAGAGAATAACAATCCACTCAATCACCATTCAAGAATCACTATTTTATTTTTCCTACTTCTGTTAATCCATCATGGTTCCCACAATCTTAGCTTAAGAGATTTAGCCACTCATGTTTGACAAAACAATAACATAAGATGTAAAAGGAATCATAATGAAATACTTATAACAATATGAAATTGTTTAACAAATCTCCAAAACTATGTAGAGTCACAAGAACTTGATGAATTCCAACAAATATTCGATTAAGTAATTACACAAATTTGTAAAGTATGAATTGTGCAAAAATTGAATGACACAATATTTTCGTTGTTGGACTAGATTGATGCCTAAGACATACTAAGAAGGAGTATATATATAGTAGATTAAGTCTTCATTGTTCCTTCTTGGACTATGATTGGACTTTGCAGCTTCTGTTCCTTGAATTGGAATTGGAATCTCTGGCTACCCAACATAGTCTATGCATCGTACAGTCCATTATGCCAACATGTTGGCATGCCGCGCTGCTCCATGCGCCACTTTCCTATGCAATGCCATATTTTATTATACTTGTTTCCTCAATCTAGTTTTGTCATACTTGCTCTTTTTAAGTATAATTAAATCCAAATCCGTCACTTTAGTATCTGAAAACATCTAATCATGTGCATTAGCTCTTTTTCACAAATATCATATAAAATTAAAGAAAACACACATAATTCATTCTCAAAACATAGTTAAGTATGGACACAATATGTCAAATAAGTGCGTGAATACGCTCAACATCACACCCGACACTTAAACTATTGTTCGTCCTCGAACAATCTACTTCTTCCCTTCTCAATTAAACCATAAAATTCATCCTATGAACAAATCTACTTACACTTACGGTCATTAGACAAGTCAAAAAAAATCAAGTTCCAATAATCTACTTAATATGCTATAAGATCAACATTCAAAGATTAAAGTTCAAAATCACTTAGCTTCTAGAACTAACTCAACAAGATATATTTGGGCTAACATGAATCATATGTAATTTAGCAATCAAGATACACCAAAATCTTTATCCTTATGTGCTCCTCACTATTTGGAGAGATACCCTTTCGCTCATATGATATATATGAAAAATTGGACTTGGGCATAGATAAACAAATTCCGCTCACTCTCACAAAGAACTCAACATGCATGCAAAAGATGATCCATAGGCTTGCCCTTAGTGTAAATACTCCACTAATATAGAATATCGAATCTAAGATCAATTAGGACTTAAGATGGTTGCAATGTAAGCTAAGGGACGAGTAGGAACTATTTGGCTAAGATAATGACCAATCTCCCTAAGAACTTTAATACTTCACAACTCTTTTACTTTTTTGTAGCGCATTCTTCAATTTTCCTATTTTTTTCCTTATACCTCCTTTTTATTTTCACTTTTCCACTTAGGTGACTAGTAGGGAATATTTAACATTAAGCTCATTCACAATTTTTTTTCTTTTCATTCCATTCATTTAAAAGCTTTTTTTTTTCTCTCTTTCCACTAATATTACCCTCCTTGTTATGCATTTTTCGCCCTTTCTTTTCTTATAATTTCCACACTTTAGCTTTTTCTTTTTTTCTTCACTTGTGCTCCTTTTATGCAAATTTTTTCAATTAAAGTTCTCTAGGAATCAATTAAATCAAATAAAGGTCAATAGAATAAAAAAGGATTAAGCTTGTAATATGGCTATCAAAAGAATAGGCTAAGGCTCAAAATGGCTAACTAGGACAATCATATCAAGGTTTATAAAATCAGGATACAAATAGGCTACCAAAGAAATGCCTATATCACTCCCTAGATTCAACATCTTCATTTCATTTCATACACACACACCGGGCAAGTTCTAGACATCAAATTGCAAGCATGGAGTATATTAAAAAAAACTCACTCACACAATGGCACAAATGGTTCAGTAATGGTAATCAAGATTACATAAACACATATATCCACTCACATTATTAAGCCCAAATTTTCAAGAATAGGAGTCAAGTTCCAAAAGTCTAAGTGTTTCTACCGTTTTATGCATTTTTGAGTGAATCATGCAAAGTCTCAATAATACCCTAAATGAAGAACCTAGCATTCATAAGGTCTCAAGTTCTTGCTCTTCAAATGACTAATTTTTTCTTAAGATGGTTGTCATCCATCCATCACCGGAAATAATCATGACTATGACTCAAAAAATCTAGACTCTCTACTCGATCCTAAGAGACTATCCATCGAAAAAGTACTGAAAATAAAAATTGGAGAAACTCAAACAAAAATAAAACTAAAAAAAATACTATAAACTAGCAGGATAAGTCATGGATCACACACAAAAAAAATCTAGGTCTACCATGAACAAGTTTAACAATGAAAGTATATATGGTATAATAAAGTCCACTTCTCCCACCCATACTTAATTAGTAGCACTATATTCAGTGCAAAAATAATAATGTACAATTAAAAAGGATGAGATAAGAACTCCCTAGGCCTAGGCGCTCGTTGTCTGTGGGATAAAAATCTTGCCTGAAAACCTATTCCGCGCGGCGGACTGGAGTCCCCTACTAAATCTGAGATTTTCTTCCTGCACACTTGAGCAGACAAATCAAATCTAAAAATTCACAAAATTAAAACAAAATCTAAGTTATCTTAGGTTGTCTCCCAAGAAGCTCCTGATTTAACGTCGCATCACGACGTTGATATTTTGATTACTCAGACTTTATCAAGATACTCTTTGGGTTACTTCCCAAGAAATGCCTTATTTAACATCGTGGAACGATTCTCTCCATTACACCTGAAAGAATCAAGGAAAACAAAAAAAATCAAAGTAGAAAATAAATACTACAAGAAGAATTTAAACACCAATTAACTATTTTAAAACTGTATCCCCGGACAACGGCGCCAAAATTTGATCATGCCCAAATTATGCCTTGCTATGAAGTATAAAGCGGTCGCTTTTAAATATAGTAACCCACCTAGGTTGAGGTCGATCCCACAGGAAATATGGACAAAATAATATGTTAATGATGATTAAATTAACCTGTAGTCAATATTTTGAAAGGGGAGTTTTCAAATAAAAAGAAAAAATAATTCTAACAATGAGTGAGTTGCTATCAAATTTATGAGACAAAACTAGAATTGTGTTCCCCATGAATTCATAATGTAGTAAGCTTATTTTATTCGTGATCTATCCTGGTGAATTTTGTGTAAGACTGACGATTAAGTTCATCTAACGTCTCTCGACCTACATAGATGAATTTCACCTAAATCCTCTCAGATTTTAAGTGTGTATCTTTTGCCCTCGCCATAAGTCTTGGATTAACTATCCTCAGATAGATCTCAAGTTAATTAAACAAGGATTGGTAGCCTCAAATTATCACTATTATTCTTTTTTCCTAACTTTAACCTCTTTGGTCTAGCAAGTTGAAGATACAGACACATTTCAACGTTTGCAACCGCTAAAACTCATTAAGACGAAGAGAATAACAATCCACTCAATCACCATTCAAGAATCACTATTTTATTTTGCCTACTTCCGTTAATCCATCAAGGTTTCCACAACCCTAACTTAAGAAATTTAGCTGCTCATTCTTGAGAAACTAATAACATAAGATGTAGAACAAATCATAATAAAATACTTATAATAATATGAAATTGTTTAACAAATCCCCAAAGCTACGTATAGTACAGGAACTTGATGAATATCTCCAACAAATATTCGATTAAGTAATTACATAAATTCGTAAAGTATGAATTGTACAAGAATTGAATGACACAATATTTTCGTTATTGGACTAGACTTGGATGCCTCAGATATACTAAGAAGGAGTATATATGTATATAGTAGATTAAGTCTTATTGTTCCTTTTTGAACTGGAATTGGCTTTGCAACTTTTGTTCTCACTTGAATTGAGATTGGAATCTCTGACCGCCCAACATAGCCTGCCGCACTGCCCATCACACCAACATGATGGCACGTCGCGCTGCTCCATGCGCCACTCTTTCCTGTGCGTTGCGCAGGCCATAGCATTGCTATGTCTGTGCGATGCCATCTTCTATTATACTTATTTTATCAATTTAGTTTTGCAATACTTACTCTTTTTAACCATAATTAAGTATAAATCTATCACTTTAATTCCTAAAAATATCTAATCACGTGCGTTATCTCTTTTTCACAAATATCCCAAAGAAAATACACATAATTCGTTCTCAAATATAGTTATGTATGAGCAAAATATGACAAATAAGTGTGTAAATATGCCTAACATCAATGATACTCTTAGAAAAACTGGGAATATAATTTGTTAGAGATTTTCTATTATTCAAATACCTACGTAATCTAAATTAACATAGGCAGATATGGATTCGCTCAACTTGTTTTTGTCAAAAGTCATGCTGACATTTATAGTATTCTTTAGGTGTCTCAAGATTCAATTCACCGTATGACAATATTCTTTATACCAATACAGTTTGTATATACTCACAACAATAACAAGTGAAATTGTAGGATACTGCAAACCATATGATACACGATGATACATAAGACCTGAATACAAAACACTAGACATCTGATGCATCTCCTCATCTATTTTCGGTAAAATATATGCAAATAACTTGAAATGAAAAGAAAAAGAAAAAAAATAAAGGATTAACACTTTTCATGTTATTAAATCTCTTGATCACCTTCTTAATACAGTAGTGTTGAGATACCATCATCGTTCCAATCATTGTAGCTCGAGTAATGTTCATCACCAATTTTTTCTTTGCAATATTCAAAATTTTCATCTAAAACTCCACATCATTTATTTCTTTAAAGAGATAATATATGACATGTTTTTTACATTAATATAAATATCATCCACATACAATAAAAAATATGTAAAATAATCATTTTAAAAATTCTTGTAATGCACATAGCTATTATATGCTCTTCGAGAAAAGACATTTTAAATCCTGTATGTACTAAATCTTTTATATGATGCTTAGGGAACTATTTTAAACCATACAAAAATTTCTTAAGTATGAAATCATGACTCTCTATTACTGAGTGAAGAATACCTCGTGTTAATCATATATTAGCATTTTGGTTCACCATGCAAAAATGTATTTTTCATATTTAAATGTTCTAGATCTAAGTCACATAGACTTAACAAAGCTAGTAAGACCCTGATAAAGCTATGCTTCACTACTGAATAGAATATTTCATGATTATCTATCCTTTCCCTTTGCACAAGATCTTTATCCACAAACCTTTTCTTATATTTTAGTACTTCAACCTCTGTCTTTCCTACTTTCTTTTGAAAATATATTTATAGCCTACTACCTTCAATTGTTTTGACAAATAAATAAGTTTTCATATCTTATTTTTATAAAAGAGTCAATTTTTTACTTATAATCTGTTGATCCAACACTTTTGATATATAAGTGGTACTGTCATGCCCCACCTTGGGAGGTATGACTGACACCTGATGTCATACTGAGATCTGAGCTGACCTGGCTAGGCTTATGCACTCCTGGTTCTTACCCGTGATTCAAATCAAGAAAACCACGAGCTATATCTCGGTTGTAAACACAACATTAGGCCGATAAGGCCACATAGTCACCTGTAAAAGAAAACAGCTAACCAACCACAAGGAAATAAGGGAATCCTATGCAGGCCGACAAGAACACCATGTTGTCTAGCTATAACAAAAAGAAAACGGGCAGTCACAAACATGTTATAGCCGACAAGGCTGTTAATAATAGCTAAACTAGGTCCTACACAACCGTCACGCGAGATAAAACATACATGGGCCCCATACGACCAACAACAACAACCATCAACTGAGAAACTGTAGTATGCAAGCCTCTAAGAGTGGAATAATGGTCAGGACGGGGCCCCAACATACCCAAAAGCTGTACAACAAAAGTACAAACCTTCTCTAACTATCAACTCCGGAGAAAAGGAGCTGACAAGACTGCGGACTCTGGCTGGTGACTAGGAAGGTCCTGAACCGCGTCTATCCGCACTTGCAGGCAAGTAATGCAGCCCCCCAAAGATGGGAGTCAGTAAAATATTTACCTAATATGTAAAGCAGTAATGAAAATGATTGAATAATACTGATAATAAAACTGAAAACGATCAATAGGAAGGATAAGAGGTACAACCTGGATAGCCTCACAACTTGCTGTATAACTAACAATAAGTAATGCAAACAAGAACCTTACCTGGCCCCCATAAGCCTGGAAGGGTACAACCCGACCGCAGAATAACTAGATTAGGGCCTATAAGCCATTTGGCCCCAGCACACTCCAATCTATGCCACTTAGCATGGTCAATATGAGTCAATGAGTACCTTGGGAACACAAAGCTCAATGGAGGGTTAATGATGCCGATACAACATAAAAATATAGGCCCATTCGTGGATGGACTGTAATATGGCCCTTAGGCACGAATATAGTCCCTTGGGACAACATATAACTCCTTTGGAAGGCGATCCATATAGCCTCGTAGGTGATGAAACAACTAGTAACCACTGAGGTTGGTCGATAGAGAGCTATATAGGGGTAAAGTCGGTCAACAGTCCCTTGGGACAACATATAACTCCTTGGAGCGATCCATATAGCCTCGTAGGTGATGAAACAACTAGTAACCCTGAGGTTGGTCGATAGAAGGCTATATAGGGTAGGGTCAGTCCCAACCTAAATAGAAAGCGCTAATCTCAAACTAATGGTAGTGGCTAATCACAACATACATGCTTCTGACTTTCTTACAAAGATATAGGTCGTATTACTATACGACAGGAATAACTTGCCAAAGGAATTAGCCTCAACATACCTCGAGTGCCTATTCTCATTTAACTGGTTAGTTTCAACTTGCAATCGGTGGTTCCACTCAACTGCAGCTCTTACGCTGAGAGAATAGGGCTATTTTCAATACTAAATTCGGCAAATAATGATATTTTTCGATAATAATAATAACTATAATTCAACTTTGTTTCACTCAGTTGAAAACACATAATTTCTCAAGAGTTTATAAGGGAGAAATGCTTACCTATTGCCTGTGGCCGTTTAAGACTCAATTTGAAGTAATTCTGACCACCTTTACTCAGCGGGGTTTCAGTATACCGAGTGAATTTTCAAGAAATAACTCCAAAGAGATGTTTCCCATAGGCCTAGAACTCGTTATCCGAAGTTAATTTGTGTTTGGACGGAGTTTGACGGCGTAATTTGATGAAAATTCGATGAAAGTTATGTTTTCTCTCTATACTTGGTCGAGGATTTGTTTTTGAAATGATTTAAATCAACATATAGGGCCTTATATAGGAGTAGGGCGGTGGCAGGGGGTATCTCCCCGCACTGGACATTACGCCAAGGGCGTGCCGCGCCCCGCTGCCCATCGCGCAGGCAGGCTGGCGCGCCGCACTGCCTATCGCTCATGTAGGGCTGGCGCGTCACGCAAGCCGTCAAGACCGGGCCTCGCCCGATCCTTCTAATCCACTCGATGATGTTCCTCACTTGTCCTGCCTCCGAGGCTCTTCCTACATGCATCAAGCTCTCATTTCTCACCACAAGCCCACGCGCACGCACACTAGCCGCTAACATTTTGCGAGGTGTAACATCACCACCCTCTTAGGATCATTCATCCTCGAATGTAATCATTAGGCTTAAAAGACTCCACTCTTTTAAATTATTACCAGAAAAATTTTGGTAGAGTCTCCTCTGTATTATGAACTATCCGAAAACCTGAAGCACAGAAAAGCCCAACATAGCCGCCTCACAAGACGCTATAAACAGGTACTCCATCATATAGAGGTAACCAACTAAATAGTGCTAATAATATAAGCAGTAAAATAACAACTTAACAACAACCTCATATTAACTGCATAATCCGGGTCAATCTTGCAATAAGTTGGGATATCTAAACCTCATGTCGTCCTCAGCTTCCCAAGTCATCTCTTCTTTATTACTGTTCCTCCACAGAACTTTAACGGAGGCTACATCTTTAGTCCTTAACCTATGAACTTGCCGATCTAGTGTAGCAACTTGAACCTCTTCGTAGGCTAACTCTTCAGTAACTTGAACATCCTCAACTGGAACAACCCGTGACGGGTCCCCGATGCACTTTTGCAACATTGACACGTGGAAGACTGGATGAACAGATTCTAGCTATGGAGGTAGTTTTAGCTCATATGTCACTCGGCCTATCCTTCGGAGGATCCGATACGGGCCAATGAACCTAGGGCTAAGCTTGCCCTTCTTGCCAAATCTCATCACGCCCTTCATCAGCGAAACTTTGAGAAATACCCAATTATCAACATCGAATTCCAAGTCTCTACGCCGCACATCGGAATAGGACTTTTGACGACTCTGGGCTATAATCAAGTGCTCTCTCATGAGTTTTACTTTTTCCTATGATTGGTGAACCATATCGAGTCCGATCAATCCTAACTCCCCTACTTCGAACCATCCAATGGGGGACTTACACTTCCATCCATATAAGGCCTCATAAGACGCCATCTAGATTGCAGAATGATAGCTGTTATTATATGCAATTTGATAAGGGGTAGATGCTCGTCCCAACTTCCTCCAAAGTCTAGCACACATGCTCGTAACATATCCTCGCGTGTCTGAATGGTGCGCTCTGCCTGGCCGTCTATATGAGGATTGAATACTATACTCAGATTTACCTGTGTCCCCAAGCCTTTCTGAAATGACTGTCAGAATCTAGTTGTGAATTGTGCCTCTCTATCAGAAATAATGGATACTGGAACACCATGTAGTCGGACTATCTCCTTGATATACAACTCAGTGTAGTCTTCAGCTGAAAAGGTAGTCCTGACTGGCAAGAAATGGGCTGACTTCATGAGTCTGTCGACAATGACTCAAATAGAATTGAATTTACTCCTGGTGCGAGGTAACCCTGTCACAATGTCCATATTGATTGCTTTCCATTTCCACATAGTCACCGCTATCTCCTGAGTCAATCCGCTAGGTTTATGATGTTCAGCCTTTACATGCTGGCAATTAGGATACTATGCTACAAATTCAGCTACACCATTTTTCATTCTAGGCCACCAGTATATCTCATTTGTGTTATGGTACATCTTTTTCGAGCCTAGATGAAGAGAGTAAATAGAATAATGTACCTCTGTCATGATCTGCTGGCAGAGCCCTGCTACATCTGGAATGCAGACGCGACCTCCAAATCTCAAGACCCCATCTTCCGTTAACTCGAAGGCTGTTAATTCACCTTGTTGAACCTTATCTCTGAGCTGTACTAGGTTAGGATCCTCATAATTCCACTCTTTTACCTCTACAACCAGGGATGATACTGCTATATTCTGAATCACAACCCCATTATCCTATGAATCTACTACCCAGACCGCTAAGTTGGTTAGCTAGTGCAGTTCTCGAGCCATTTCCCGCTGTTTTGGCCTCAGATGTGCTAAACTTCCCATAGATCCGCGTCTAAAGGTATCTGTTACAATATTGGCCTTTCCTGGGTGATACAAAATGTTCACATTGTAGTCTTTTAGCAATTCTAACCAATGACGCTGCTACAAATTAAACTTTTTCTGCGGAAAGATGTACTGGAGGCTCTTATGATACAACAAAAATATCCATGTGCATATCATACAAGTAATGCCTCCATATTTTCAAGGCATGAACCACTGCAGCTAACTCCAAATCATGGGTAGGATATTTCTTTTCATGCTTCATTTGTTGTCTCGAAGCATAAGCAATTACCTTACCATGTTGTATCAGAACACACTCTAACCCAATGCCTGAAGCATCACAGTATACAGCATAACCCTCTGAACCTTCCGGCAAGGCTAACACTGGTGCTGATGTCAATCTATATTTTCAATTCTCGAAAACTTTGCTCACAAGCCTCGGTCCAGTGGAACTTGGTTGCTTTTTGAGTCAATTTGGTCAAAGGCACGATAGGGTAGAAAATCCTTCCACAATCCTTCTATAATACCCGGCTAACCCCAGGAAACTGCAAACCTCAATTGGAGTTGTAGGTTTGGGACATGTCTTTACTGCTTCAATTTTATGTGAATCAACCTGAATATCAACCTCTGATACAGTATGGCCTAGGAAAGCTACAGAATTCAGCTGGAATTCACATTAAGAAAATTTTGCATATAATTGGCGTTCTTTGAGGATCTGGAGTACTGTTCGCAAATGATCTTTGTGTTTCATTTTTGAATGGGAATACACCAGAATATCATCGATGAACACTATCACAAACATATCTAAATATGGCCTGAAGATGCTATTCATCATATCCATTAACACTGCTGGGGCATTCGTTAACCTGAAGGACATTACTAAAAATTCAAAATGACCATACCTGCTCCTGAAAGCTGTCTTCAGGATATCTTTCTCCATCGATTATAATTGAAAAGAAGACTCACAAGAGGTTTTTTAAACCAGAAGAGTTTTTTGTTTTCATTTTTTTCTCAAGCAGTTGCAATTTTAAATTTTCTGGATTCCTTGTGTTATTATTATTCAGATAAGAATCCTCATAAGAACTCGCACTTGATGGTACTCGGACCTTAGATCAATTTTGGAGAAATATTTCGCCCCCTGCAACTGATCAAACAAATCATCTATCCTTGGGAGGGGGTATTTATTTTTAATGGTAACCTTATTCAACTGCTGATAATCTATGCACATTCGTAGGGAGCCATCTTTCTTTCTTACAAATAGAACTGGCGCACCCCACGGTGAAGTACTCGGCCTAATAAAGCCCTTATCTAACAAGTCTTTCAACTGTTCTTTCAATTCTTTCAATTCAGCAGGAGCCATTCGATACAGAGGGATGGATATAGACTGAGTACCTGGTAGCAAGTTGATAGAGAAATCAATTTTCCGTTCTGGGGGAATACTAGGAAGTTCGTCTGAAAACACATCTGCAAACTCATTAATCACTGAGATGGACTGAAGAGTCGGAGATTCTTCTTGCATATCCCGAACCCTAACAATATTGTAAATACATCCTTCTGCTATCAACTTTTTCACCCGAAGATAGGATATGAACCTACCTTTTGGCATAACTGCATTGCCTTTCTGATCTCGCACTACCTCCCCTGAAAAGTGAAATCGCACAGTCTTGGTCCAACACTCCACATTTTCATAACATGGTTCTATCCAATTCATACCCATAATTGTATCAAAATCAATCATTTCTAGCTCCACTAAATCTTCTAAAATCTGGCGATGGACAACCTCTATTTTGCAACCCCGGTAAATACTTTTAGCAATAATAGAATCACCGATGGGTATAAACATCGAGAAGGGTCGCTGAAGCAATTCCGGCGTTATACCAAACTTTCGGGCCACTAGTGGGGTAGCATAGGACAAAGTGGAACCTGGGTCTATCAAAGCATAAACTAAGTGAGAGCAAATGTCTAGCATACCTGTCACAACATCCGGTGATGACTCTGACTCCTGTCTCCCTGGTAAAGCATAAGTGTGATTCGGACCGTTGCCTAAACTAGATGCCCCTGATCTACCTCGGCCTCTACCGGCTTGAGCTGAGGGTCTGTGCCCTGCTGAAGGTGCTGGGGCATGTGACCCTACTGAAGATCTGTCCTGTCGGTCCCGATCACCCCGATCTCTACCTGGACAATCCCTCATCATATGACCCTCTTGTCTACAGGTGTAAAAAGTAGTAGAACCATACCTGCACGTCCCAAAATGACGTCGGCTGCAAATAGTACAACATGGCACAGTGGGCATGCTTTGTTCTGATCCCCTCTGCTACTGGGAGCCTAATGCCCGTGAGCTCTCGTCGGGTCCTGACTGCCCTCAGCGGTCTGGTCTATCGCTCTGCTGCTGCGGAGGTGGGGGTCTAGGTGGCCTGCCTAATATTCGCGGCCTAGGTCCGCGATGGAATTCTGCCTGCATGTTATTGGGCCTGGCCCTCCGGTGCTGCTCTTGATTTGTCCTTTCTACCTCCCGCTGCCGCTGCTTGATCCCTTCAATATTCTGAGCAAAAGCCTGAATGTGGGAAATGTCCATGTCCTCCTGTAAAGTAGTTGCAACAGAAGTCTCCACATACTCTGGGAGCAGCCCCATAATAAACTGATGTAATCTGGCTTGCATAGTATCCACAAAGGCTGGCGCATATATGGCCAAGGAGTCAAACCTCATTACATATTCCCGGACACTCATCGAGCCCTGTTCTAGGTGCAAAAATTGGTCCACCGGGCCTGTCAGATTTCACATGGCAAGTAATGATCTATGAAGGCCTCTGAAAAGCTAGACCAAGTTGGAGGGGAGACATCTTTGCTATGTCTCATAAACGAAATACTGCTAACTCAACCGACTCCACGGGCGTGGCATGCATCACCCTAAAGATCCACTATAACTGGTCCAAAAAGTCCTGAGGGTACTCTCTATGGTCCGTCGCTGTGAATTGCGGGGGACTCAGGGCGAGGAACTCTAGGACCATCGAACTTCCAGGTCTTTCATAGATTCAGTAACAACTGGTACCATCGGCTGATGCTGAGCGACTGTCATCTGAGCCAACATGTAGACAACACTCCTAACCTCCTAATCTGATGGTATAGGTATAGGGACCGCTGGGAGTGGTGCTGACATGCCTGCTTCCCTGGGGGGCTCCTGGCATCGCGAGACTGCTGGGGAGACCGGGATGAAGTCTCCCTACCGCCCTCAGATCGAGTTCGCTTTGACTTTGACACTCTGCTAGTGCCCTCTCCTACTGCAACGTCCAGCTCCCGACCAGTCGTGGTCCGTCGCGCATCAAAAATTTCCTACGAAAATAAGCAGAATAATGTAAGCCTAGGAATTTACCTTATACAACATAGCTCTACAGCACGACTGAAGAAGAAAGGAGGGTAACCACGCTATTATGCCCCATAGCCTCCTGCCTATAGAATGTGGTGCACAACACACCCATAGACAAGACTCTACTAGACACGGCTTGCATACTCCTTAGGATACGACCTACTATGATACAAAGTTTGTTACGCCCCACCTTGGAAGGCATGACTGGCACCTGATGCCATACTGAGATCTGAGCTGACCTGGGTAGGCTTATGCACTCCTGGTGCTTACCCGCGATTAAAATCAAGAAAACCATGAGTTATATCTCGGCTGTAAACACAGCCTCAGGCCGACAAGGCCGCATAGCCAACTGTAAAAGAAAATAGCTAACCAACCACAAGGCAATAAGGGAATCCTATGCGGGCCGACAAGACCACCAGGTTGTCTAGCTATAACAGAAAGAAAACAAGCAGTCACAAACATGCTATAGCCGACAAGGCTGCTAACTAATAGCTAAACTAGGTCCCACACGGTCGTCACGCAAGATAAAACATACATGGGCCCCACATGGCCAACAACAACAACCATCAACTGAGAAACTATAATCGGTACGCCTCTAAGAGTGGAATAATAGTCTGGACAGGGCCCGGACCTACCCAAAAGCTGTACAACAAAAGAACAAACCTTATATAACTATCAACTCCAAAGAAAAGGAGCTGACGGGACTACGGTGTCACAACCCAAATGTACACCTGGATCATAGACACGGGACAAGGAGCCCCGAGAGACCCCAAGTCCACCCATGGAATAAGCATACATCTATTCAATCACACGAGCGGAAGACTTAGCATAGAGAACGTAATCATGACATAACATAAGGGAAAATAGTACAATACTTATACAATACGGTGGAATAAAACTTTTTAGTCTGATAAGCCACTAAACATGAAAGGCGGATTGATGGGACAACTCCCCAACTAATCCAACATCCAGAAACTGAAGGAATAACCTAAAGTGTGAACATGTAGCCCTCGAAACATGAGGACTCACCAAGTACGCAGTGAGCAAGTCCAAATCTATCTACGGGTGAGGATGAGCCTAAGAACTGGGACCTGTATCATGAGACGATACAACATAGAAAGTAAGCGGTCAGTACGTGAAATGTACTGAGTATGCAAGGTAAGTAAAGAGAACATTTAAAACATGTATGAAACTCATAAATGGTCATAAGAGTAGGAAAGCATGCTCGTATCAAAAATCATTATAACATATTATACGGCTCAAGGTTTTCAAAACATTCGTAACAAAAACATAGTCATAATCATAAGAGAAGAACTTCTCTTAACATAACTTTAGCCAACATACATAATCATAACATGCGTAAATCATGAGGAATAGTGGGAGATTATCTTAACCGACATACCCCATATGAGCACACGTGAAGCTCTACTTATAACCCTAGTCAGGAGGGTGTTCGTACCTTGCAAAGGGTAGAAAACATGAAGGGCGTGATCACACATGAAAAGGGCCATTTGGGACAGGGAAAAACATGAATGGGTCCAACATACCTACGGTGGCACGTAGTTCATGAGATCCGGAGTTTAACCTGAGCCCTGAACCTACTCGGTGTTCGATACTACTCCCAAAACATATATAGTGCTCATAATAATACATACATGAGCGGGCTAGTCAAATCATGATAATCGTAAACATGCTTGATCATACGTGAACTAGCCATGACTTGAGGCCCGTGAGTCAGCCAAAACACAATTCATTCTTAGTAAAATACATACATAATTGTAGATCATTCATATAGTTAAAATTTCCATAAGATCATAATAGATAACATAATATATTCATGATTTAATTCATAATACATGCTGGGCTTATCAAAAACATCAATGGATAAATAGATCATAAATCGGTTTNTGGGCTTATCAAAAACATCAATGGATAAATAGATCATAAATCGGTTTATCATGGGCATGCATAATCGAGCTTAATTGATTAGAAATTTGAAATACCATATTAATATCAAATTTGGAGCTCAAAAAGATGATCAAAATCAGTATATAATGATAGGGTTTTAAAATCACAAGACCCATAATTAAATCATTAAATTTTATACAAACCGAATATAAAACCCCATGAGTTTTTAAATAGATTTTTGAATAATTAATAGAGAAGGAGCATGGGTGTGGAAGAATCCACCCATGGAAGACCTTACATACCTGGGATTATCACTCCTAACCCTCCTTAAAAGCCCAAGAATGAAATTGAAAGAATTGAGGTGAAAAGCTTGAAATCTCCCCTTAGATCACTTGTCAAAATCCTTGCATGCATGAATGAGAGTATAGGAACATTTATTTTCTTAAAAACCCAGCTTTCCCAAGCCAAAACGACGTAGTTTAGGGCTTTATATCGTGAAAAAGTCAAAAATACCCTTAATGAACCTGCCCTGAAAACTGGTCGGATGGAACCAACGGACAGCACCAACGGGTCGTTGGAACCCACCACGACCCATCGTGTCTCTTGTGGAATGAACTGCTGATGACCTAGTCTCGGATCCATACAACAGGTCGACAGGACGACCCGTACCTCCAACCCACGACTCGTTAAATCGTCCGTGGTTAGTTCCCTGAACCTTGGCATCTCATCTTCTAACGGGTCACACCACGACCTGTCACCACAAACAACGGATCGTTGTTTCCCCCCGTCGAGTCTACTGGAAAACTTAATCCTCCAACCACGACCATAACCAACGAACCGTGGCTTCTCCTAACAGGTCGTTGGGTCTCCCGTTGTTTACACTATTGCCCAGCCTGATCCTAACCATGATTGCAAAGGACGACCCATTGTATCCCACAACAGATCGTCATACTTCTCGTTGTCTCCACTGCCACCAACATTTCCCCAACCAACGACAACATACAACCTCGTGGTTTGATACCACGAGTCATTTTATGGTCCGTGCTGTGATATTTTGCTAGTTTTCTGCACTTTTCAAATTAAACTCCCGGGTCTATTCTTAGGCCTTTCCGAGGTATTACAATATCTACCCCTTAAAAATATTCATCCTTGAATGTAGGAAAAAAACAGCAAACAGAAACATACAATTTATCATAGCCATATATTGACCATTTTAACCAAAATTTTCACAGAATGACTACCTCTGAACCAAACCACATAGCTGAACTGATCTCATGCTTCACATACACATTGATACACATAAAAGAAACTTGCACACATGAACTGAACATGAAAACTAAATGGGATCGTAGAGTAGAACTGATACCTCAAATCAGAACTGAGCCGGTAGAGAACAAATGTGGATATCTAGCCATCATATCCGCTTTGGCTTCCCATGTAGCTCCCTCAACATGTTGATTTCTCCATAAAACCTTAATTTAAGCTACTTCTTTGTTCCTCAACTTCCGAACCTGACGATCCAAGATTTCAACGGGAATTTCTTCATAACTGAGGCTATCTTTTACTCAAATGCTATCTATATGGACTACCAAGGCTGGATCACCCAAACACTTTTTCAAAAGCAACACATGGAAGACAGGATGAACTGAAGATAAATCTGATGGCAAGTCCAACTCATACGCCACCTTACCAACTCTTCTCACAACCCGGTAGGGACGAACATAGCAGGGACTGAGTTTCCCTTTCTTTTCGAACCGCATGACTCCCTTCATAGGAGATACCTTTAGAAATACCCAGTCGTCCACATCAAACTCCAAATCTCTTCTCCTCACATCAGCATACGATTTTTGATGACTTTGAGCGGTTTTTAACCAGTCCCTTATCAACTGGACCTTCACCATCGCCCCGGAAACCGCATCTGGCCCTATCATAGCTGTCTCACCAACCTCAAACCATCTGATGGGAGATCTATACCTCCCGCCATAGAGGGCCTCGGACGGTTCTATCTGGATACTAAAGTGATAATTGTTATTATAAGCAAAATCGATCAAGGGTAAATGATCATCTCAACTACCTTTAAAATTCATAACACATGCCCTCAACATATCCTCAAGAGTATGGCTTGTTCGTTCCGCCTGGCCATCTGTTTGCGGATGGAATGATGTGCTGAGCTTAATCTGAGTCCCAAGTCCCTTCTGAAAAGACCGCTAGAACTGGGAGGTAAACAGAGTACCTTGGTCTGAAATAATAGACAAGGGTACTACATGAAGTCGAACCAACTCCCGATTATACAACTTGGCATAATCATCCGTTGAATCCGTGGTCTTGACTGGTAGGAAGTGTGCTGCCTTTGTTAACCTGTCTACCACCATCCAAATGGAATTATAGTGTCAGCGAGTACGAGGTAGGCCTGTAATAAATCCATATCAATCTCTTCCCACTTCCAAGTGGGAATGCTAATATCCTGAAGTATACCTCCCGACCTTTGGTGCTCGACCTTCACTTGCCAATAGTTTGGACACTTGCCTACGAACTCTATGATATCCTTCTTCATACCATCCCACCAATAGATTTCCCTCAAGTCCCGATACATCTTCGTGGATCCCGGATGGATGGAATATCTGGTACCATGTGCCTCATGCAATATTCGGACTCTCAAATTATCAATGTCCGGAACACATAGTTGACCCTGGTATCGAAGGACACATCTCCCCCTTGAGAGAAAACCTCCACCTTTTGACTCCCGCACCGCTTCCTTCAGCCTTCTCAAAATCGGATCCTCATCTTTCTTAGATTTGACATCGACCACCAAGGATGATTCTGACCCATTCTGCACAACAACGCCGCCATCGGCCGAGTTGATCAATCTAACCCCAACCTTGCAAGTCGGTGGACATCTCTCACCAGCTCCTTCCTTCCCTCGTCCACGTGGGACACACTCTCCATAGAGAGCCTACTAAGTGCATCCGCAATCACATTAGCCTTGCCCAGGTGGTAAAGGACACTCATATTGTAGTCCTTTAGCAACTCCAACCACCTCCTTTGCTGAAGACTGAGATCTTTCTGCGTGAACACATATTGCAAGCTCTTGTGATCCATGAACACGTCCACGTGAACCCCATACAAGTAATGCTGCCATATCTTCAATGCAAACACCACCGTGACCAACTCAAGATCATGGGTCGGGTAATTTTTTCGTGAACCTTTAACTGTCGAGAGGCGTATGCTATCACCTTCCCCCATTGCATCAACACACATCCCAGTCCAACTCTCGAAGCATCACAATACACAACAAAGCCAGCAGTACCCTTGGGTAAAGTCAACACTGGTGCTGAAGTGAGTAGGGTCTTCAATTCCTGTAAGCTTTTCTCATAATCCTCTGACCATTGGAACTTTATCTTTTTTCTGAGTCAACTTGGTCAAAGGTGCTGCAATAGATGAGAATCCCTCAACAAACCTTCGGTAGTAGCCTGCTAGGCCCAAGAAACTTTGAATTTCTGAAGGATTCACCGGTCTAGGCCAATTCTTCACCACTTCAATTTTCTGAGATAGAATCCACCCTTATTCCCTCACTCGACACCACATGGCCCAGAAATGCCACCGAGTCCAGCCAAAATTCACACTTGCTAAACTTTGCATACAACTGACGATCCTTGAGGGTCTGAAGTAGTATTCTCAAATGAGAGGCATGCTCCTCCTCGCTCCAGGAGTATATAATGATGTCATCAATGAACACAATCACGAACATGTCCAAATATACCTTGAATACCCTGTTCATTAGATCCATAAAAGCTATAGGAGTATTGGTTAGTCCAAATGACATAACTACAAACTCATAATGGCCATATCGGATCTTGAAGGCTGTCTTTGGGATATCACTCTCCTGGAATCTAAGCCGGTGATACCCAGACCTGAGATTTATCTTCGAGAAACACCTGGCACCCTGGAGCTCGTAAAATAAATCATCAATCCTGGGAAAGGGGTACCTGTTCTTGATGGTGACCTTATTAAGTTGTCGATAATCAATACACATTCGAAGGGATCCATCCTTCTTCCTAACAAATAGAACTGGTGTGCCCTATGGAGACTTGCTCGGTCTAATGAAACCCTTGTCCATCAAGTCCTTCAACTGTTCCTTTAACTCTTTTAAATCAATTGGGGCCATCCTGTAAGGAGGAATAGAGATAGGCTGCATATTGGATAGTAGATCAATTCTGAAATCAATTTTCCTTTCTGGAGGAACACCTGGTAATCATCGGGAAATACCTCTGGATACTCGCACACCACTGGAACTGATTGAATAGTCGGGGTCTCGGACCCTACATCCTTAACCCTAACTAGGTGGTACATGCAACCGTAGAGATCATCTTCCTAACCTTTAGATATGAAATAAACCGACAGGCTGGTACAACTGAATTACCCTTCCATTCCAAAACCGACTCACCCAGAAATCAGAATTCCACTGCACGAGTCCTACAATTAATCGAATCATAACATGAAAACAACCAATCCATACCCAAAATGATGTCAAAATAAGTCATGGACAATTCTCCTAAGTCTGCGGAGGTAACCTTATGCAACACCGTAATTGGGCAACCTCTATATACCCGCTTAGCTACAACTGATTCACCGACTGGAGTAGATACAGAGAATGGTTCTGATAGAATTTTAGGACTAACTCCAAAACTACTAGCAATGTAAGGGGTCACAAAAGACAAGGTAGATCCTGGATCTAACAAAGCATAAGCATCAATATGGAAGACTTGCAACATACCCGTGACCACATCTAGTAAAGCCTCCTGCTCCTGGCGAGGCACTAGGGCATAAAACCTGTTTCACCGCTGACCACCCGCCGAACTAGTGGAGGCACCCTGTTGAGGGGGTCATGCTGCTGGAGCGGTAGAACTGGCTGCAGGGCAATCTCTGATCCTGTGCCCGGGTTTGCCACACCCAAAACAAGCATCCGCACCGACCAGGCACCTCCCGGGATGATTTTTGCCACATCTCGCACAAGATGGGAAAGTGCGTTCAACCTACATGCTACTATGATCCCTTGAGCCCGTAGCCCTGCTCCTCTGGTCTCCCCTGAACCTGGACAGCGTGCTAGCTGATGATGGAGCTGGAGTAGTGGACTTGTGCTGGGACTGCTGACGTGATCCACCTCCTGACCTGGCCTAAGAAACCCCGTAGTTGTCGGTCCTGGCCCTCTTGGCCTCTCTTTGCCTCCTATAGACCGACTCCATCTGCTGGGCATGCAATACAATACGGGGAAAGTTGATGTCCCAGTGTAACATGGCAATCCGGCAATCCTTATCCAAGTAATCTGCTACTCCATGCACAAAGCGGCTCACCCGAGCCTGTTGATCCGCCACCAACTCCAGAGCATATTTAGATAGCTGAGTGAACTCCAAGGCATACTCCTGGAATAACATGTTTCCCTGCTTCAAATTCACAAACTTAGCCGCCTTAAGCTCCCTCATCTTCCGAGGGAAGAACTGATCTATGAACGCGGTGTGGAACTTATCCCAACCTATCGGGCCTGAACCCGCTGTCCTAGCACCTTTTCATTGCTTGAACCATATATGTGTTACCACCTCGAGCTAATAGGAGGTCAAATCAACACATTCCCCATTATTCACCTCTATAACCTGGGTGATCTACAAAATTTTCTCAATAAAGTCATGTGGGTCCTCGTCTACTTTCGACCCTGTGAACTCCGGAGGGCTCATCCTCAAAAAGTCCCTCACCCAAGCAGCTATTGTGTTTCCATTTTGCGGATAATTTTCCACACTCTGATTTTGGACCTGAGCTGTCATGGCCTGTGCCAATATCTGAATCGCCGCCCTAAACTCAGCGTGGTGGCTGGCTCTGGTATGTGCTCCTCATGAACGGGTGGAGCTGGCTTATGCTCTCCATCATGGACACCCTCATGATCATCACCATTATCGTTCCTCATGGAATTTACTCGGTGTGGAGGCATGATTCTGCAAACGCGAATAGCATGAATTAAAGGAGTAAAGGGCGTTCATCGCACGACATAGATCATGAAAGAAGGGAACATTCCTAAACGTCTAGTAGCCTCTTCGTCATAAGTGTGACGCGCTTCACACCCATGAAAAAGACTCTACTTAACACTGCTTTAAGACTCCCTAGTACACATAAACCTATGGCTATAATACCAAGTTTGTCACGACCCAAACGTACACCCAGATAGTAGATAAGGGACAAGGAACCCCAAGAGACCCCAAGTACGCAGTGAGCAAGTCCGAATCTATCTACGACTGAGGATGAGCCTGAGAATTGGGACCTGTATCATGAGACGATACAACATAGAAAGTATGCGGTCAGTACGTGGAATGTACGGAGTATGCAAGGTAAGTAAAGCGAACATTTAAAACATGTATGAAACTCATAAATGGTCATAAGAGTAGGAAAGCATGCTCGTATCAAAAATCATTATAACATATTATACGACTCAAGGTTTTCAAAACATTCGTAACAAAAACATAGTCATAATCATAAGAGAAGAACTTCTCTTAACATAACTTTAGCCAACATACATAATCATAACATG
>JACEIK010000066.1:31223-65470 GCA_018107945.1 Datura stramonium
ATAATATATTCATGATTTAATTCATAATACATGTTGGGATTATCAAAAACATCAATGGATCAATGAATCATAAATCGGTTTATCATGGGCATGCATAATCGAGCTTAAATGATTAGAAATTTGAAATCAGCCATATTAATATCAAATTTAGAGCTAAAAATATGATCAAAATCAATAGATAATGACAGGGTTTCAAAATCACAAGACCCATGATTAAATCATTAAATTTTATACAAAATGAATATAAAACCCCATGAGTTTTTAAATAAATTTTTGAGTAATTAATAGAGAAGGAGCATGGGTGTGGAAGAATCCACCCATGGAAGACCTTACATATCTGTGATTATCAACTCCTAACCCTCCTTAAAAGCTCAAGAATGAAATTGAAGGAATTGATGTGAAAAGCTTTAAATCTCCCCTTAGATCACTTGTCAAAATCCTTGCATGCATGAATGAGAGTTTAGGAAGGTTTATTTTCTTAAAACCCAGCTTTTCCAAGCCAAAACAACGTAGTTTAGGGCCTTATATCGTAAAAAAGTCAAAAATACCCTTAATGAACCTACCCTGAAAACTGACCGGATGTGACCAACGTACAGCACCAACGGGTCATTGGAACCCACCATGACTCATCGTGTCTCTCGTGGAATGAACTATTGATGACCTAGTCTCGGATCCAAACAAGGGTCGACAGGACAACCCGTACCTCCAACCGATGACTCGTTACATCATTCGTGGTTAGTTCCCTGAACCTTGGCATCTCATCTTCTAATGGGTCACACCACGACCCGTCACCACAAACAACGGATCATTGTTTCCCCCGTCAAGTCTACTAGAAAATTTAATCCTCCAACCACGACCACAACCAATTACCTGTGGCTTCTCCTAAAGGGTCGTTGGGTCTCCCGTTGTTTACACTGTCGCCCAGCCTGATCCTAACCATGATTGCAAAGGATGTTCCATTGTATCCCACAATGGGTCATTGTACCTCTCATTCTCTCCATTGCCACCAATATTTCCCCAACCAACGACAGCATACAACGACTCGTGGTTTGATACCACGAGTCGTTCTGTGGTCCGTGCTGTGATATTTCACCAATTTTCTGCACTTTTCAAATTAAACTCCCGGGTCCATCCTTAGGCCTTCTCTTGGTATTACGTACAGACTCTTTCTGGTGAATAGGAAGGTCCTGAACCGCGTCTATCCGCACCTGCAGGCAAGTAATACAGCACCCCAAAGATGGGCATCAGTACAATATGTACCTAATATGTAAGGAAGCAATGAAAATGACTAAATAATACTGATAATAAAACTGAAAATGATCAATAGGAAGGATAAAAGGTACAAACTGGATAGCCTCACAACTTGTTGTATAACTAACAATAAGTAATTCAAACAAGAACCTTACTTGGCCTCCATAAGCCTAGAAGGTATAACCAGTATAGAATAACCCGCCCGGGGCCCCCATAAGCCTTGGCGAGCACACTCCAATCTATATACCCCTAGCATGGTCAATATGAGTCAACGGGTAACTATAGCCAACCTACTTGAACTCTGGGTCTGCAACTAAGCCTGATGGGCTCCTATAGCTGTGTTTGAGCCCGGTAGGCTCCTGTAACTGCTCCCTGAAAACACAAGACTCGACGGAGGGTTAGTGATGCTGATATAACATAAAAATAGAATCCCATTCATGGATGGACTATAATATGGCCCTTGGGCCTGAATATAGTTCGTTGGGACAACATATAGCTCCTTGGAGCGATCCATATAGCCCCGTAGGTGATGACACAACTAGTAACCCTGGGGTTGGTCGACGGAAGGCTATATAGGGTAGGTCAGTCCCAACCTAAATGGAAAGCGCTAATCTTAAACTAATAGTAGTGGCTAATCACAACATACATGCTTCTGACTTTCTTACAAGGATATAGGTTGTATTGTTATATGACAACAATAACTTGCCGAAGGAATTAACCTTAATATACCTCGAGTGTCGATTCTCCTTTAACTTGTTAGTTTCAAATGGTTAACTGGTTAGTTTAACTGGTTAGTTCCACTCAACTACAGCCGGCGGTTCCACTCTACTGCAGCCCTTACGCTGAGAAAATAGGGCTATTTTCAATACTAAATTTGGCAAATAATGATATCTTTCGCTTATAATAATACCTATAATTCAACTCTGTTTAACTCAGCCGAAAACCCACAATTTCTCGAGAGTTTAGAATGGAGAAATGCTTACATATTGACTGTGGCCGTTGAAGACTCAATTTGAAGTAATTTCGACCACCTTTACTCGACGGGTTTCCGGTATACCAAGCGAATTTTCAAGAAATAAATCTGCAAAGATGCTTCTCCTAGGCCTAGAACTTGTTATCTGAAGTTAATTTGCGTTTGGACAGAGTTTGACGGCGTAATTTAATGAAAATATGATGAAAGTTACGTTTTCTCTCTATACTTGGTCGAGGATTTTCTTTTGAAATGATTTAAATCAACATAGAGGGCCTTATATAGGAGTAGGGCGGTGGCAGGGGGTGGCGCCCCATGCTGGCCATCGTGCCAAGGGTGTGTCGCGCCATGCTGCCCAGTGCACTGGGTGGCTGCCGCGCCGCGCTGCCCATCGGCAGGCCCTCACGAGCGGGCCTCGCCCGATCCTGCTAATCCACTCAACGATGTTCCTTATTCGTCCTGCCTTCGAGGCTCTTCCCACACACGTCAAGCTCTCATTGCTCACCACAAGCCCACGCGCACGCACACCAGCCGCTAACATCTTGCGGGGTGTAACAGGTACCTTTATATTTAATTTCCTCAAGTATGTGAATAGTCTCTGCAACTGAAAAATCATAAATTTCACAAGGTTCAAAAAATTCAACAATGTTATATGATTGTTGTTGTACAAAAGGCATCATCACTCTCATCTTGATCAAGATTTCTACCTCATATGGTATTGGACTCTACTTTTAAACTACTGGACTGAGCTAGTGGAGATTCAACTTTTTGCTCCACATAGTCACTAACAATAAATGATATTTTGGTTATTGCCTTTTTCCTCTAATTATCATGTGAGGCAAATTTATTGAACTCCTATTTATAATTTTTCCTGATGCCATTTATGCATCATAACATATGATATTTCACTCCAGAAGCATATTCTAGAAATATGTACTTCTTTGCGATCAATACAAATTTGTCACCCCTCATATGATTATAAGTAGGATAAATATATATTTCGAATTTGAAAAATCAGCAGGTAAATCAGATCATACTTTTACATGAGTTTTGTACTAAATAGTAGTGGATAAAGATTTATTAACCAAATAAAAGATAAAATTTATTACTACCGTCAAAAATCCTTGCTAACACACGAGTATGGAAGCACACTTGGTTCCCTATCACAGAGTGTTTAGAACTTAATAAACTAATAAGCTCAATAATCAGAATTGTAATCAGAAGAGTCAGAGATATCGTGTGTAGAGGAAAAGATCGATGATGCTTTATTTAATTCAACTAATGACCTTATATAGAATTACAAATTTGATAGACTCATAGTACTATTAAACCACTAACAAATTTCACTAAACAAAGCTCTTAAACTTTAGGAAAATCTATCTGCAACTATACAAACTAGAAAAAATATCATGAACTAAAAGAAATAACAAAACAGCTTAAAGCTAAAAATTAGCTATATTCCAGACTTAGTCAAATTAAAATAGGACTGTTGTTGTACTACTTTAACAAATATTAGTTCGTATGTTCTTTAACACTTTATTGTGGTGTTCCAACACAAGTTTGATGTGTAATTATGTCTTTTCTATTGCAGAAATTATTAACCTTTGAATTGCAAAATTCTAATCAATTCTCAATTTGAAGGTGCTTCACTTTTCTTTATATTTGTCCTTCAACCATCTTCTTTCATTTAACAAATATTAGAAATGTATCATCTTTGATTCTTAAAAAATACATGCATATCATTCTTGAGTGACCATTCAAAATTATGAAATACTTTTCGCCACATTCGGAGGAAACTCTGTAGGCACCACAAGTTCAAATATACATAATCCTATTTGCCCTTAGTCTTATACTCTACCTTCTCGCTGAATTTCACCCTCACCTATTTACCAAACACATAATGCTCACATAAATTTAAAATTTTATTTCTGTTATTCATCCAACAATTTCTACTTGCTCAACAAGAACTCCTTGTCACTTATCTGATCAAGTCGCAAGTATCACAACTGAGACTAATTAAGATTACTCTTCCCAAAAGTTGTATTAACTTTCCAGTTTCTTCAACTATATACACTATCATGAAGATAATACACTCTAGAATGCAATTTAGCTTTCATGAGCACTATAGGATCTTTTAATACTTTAAGTTTTTCACTAAAGTTGAACTTAAGCTCTTGATCATCTAAAGTTGAAGGTGACATCTCAAATTCCTCTTCATCCAAGGAATATAACAACGCTCAATAATTCTGGTAATACCATAAAAAGTTTGACTTATGATATGATGAATCTCTTTTTGTCATGACCCAAATGGACGTGATTGGAATCCATACTAACCCTTTAGTGGGCAAACAAATGAATTCCGATACTACCCCCATAATTAAAATATTCATGAAAAAGCAATCAACTATTATGAAAAAAAAACAATTTCAGATCGTTACACTGCGCATACCAAAACCAAATAACCAATTTCCCAGAACCTAATTTTTATTGCACCAGACGTCTATTTTACAAGCTAAAGAACTAAAACTAAAAATGAAATAAAGTGTTCGAATGTCTGAAAGAAGGACATCTTCAAGGAAGAGCGGTCTGCGTCCTCATCTGCTCACCTTCTCGATCAAGAAAAAGCTGCTGACGCAAAGAACTGCCGGGCTCGAACTCTGCACTCAGAAAAAAATGCAAGGGAAGGGTCAGTACATGACACAGTACTAGTAGACATCATCGCCTGACCTTATATAATAATAGATAAGTAGAGCAATGGAGATATAAAAGGGGTCCTTAACTTTAAGCAGAATTACAAGCCATTTTATGAACACTAGCTCTACTCAAGAATCAACCGGCTTGCTCACTGGATTAAGCCTCTTGCTGCAGCGGTCACTTGTCCGCTTCAGTGGTCTCGCCGCAGCAGAAATGATTCTGCTGCAGCGGCACTGCTTAGGCAGTAGCTCGACATGCTGCTCCCTTCTCAGTTCATCCATCCCACAGTTAAATAAATCAACAATTACATTTCACATATTCCATGAATCCATCAAACGACCATAATGAACAATAACCAAAATAGCTATTAAGAGCTATAAATCTTCAGTTATTCATAGCAACAACTACTCAATAACTACACATGGTGACAAAATCGCACTTAGCATTAACACCATGTTCATTATTATCAATTTGCATCATATCAAAAATAAGTTAGCACATTCTCATAATACATTTCACTCCATCTCATGAACATAAAGGAAATGAAAAATAATATGCAATTAACACAACCAAGGGTAACATGACGGGCACACGCCTCTGCCATCTCCCCTTAACACTTAACCATACGAATCATGTACACACATGCTAGTGGATCTTATTTATGTCCAACCAGTCATGACCTGCAGAGGACTCTAGAAATTCATGTACTGTGTCGGCGTGGCACCCGCTCCCACTCATATGCTTTTCCGAATGCTCCCCTCAAATATGAGCCACTAAAATAATATTATTCGCTCGCTCGAGTATTTCCCTCGGGATCGAGCCTCTCATTTTATGATGTTAAAATATTTTCATTCATCAATCTCATAAAGGCATGTCAAGTGTATCATTGCATGATACAGAAAGTTATGATCTACTTCTCAAATAAGCCATCATCAATTAACCATTCTCTCATTAACGGGGTGTGATCATTTTACTAACCATTCATCACAGGTTATTACATTAGCATATATACACAATCATTTAACAAGTCATCAAAATTCAAATATCACATCTTATTCATATTCTTAAGATAAATTAACAACAACAGACTCACATATCACGTAAACGTCCGGAGACCAATCATATAACAACATTGCATACTATGCATGTCATTATATAGGTATATCCCTATAAACTGTAGCCTACCTCGATTTGGAAGGTAACAATTCAACTACTCCGCGGGAGCCTTTCCTTTCCTCAAAGTTTTGGAATACGTGAAATCTACACAACAAGGGTAATTCGTTAATTACTCTTCAACCTTAGGGTCTAACAGATCAACCCTTCCCTTCAGGGTAATTTTGAGAGTAAAAACCCCAATTAGTCTAGGTTCCAGGCCTATAATCCCCGCATAATCCTCGTTCCGGACATGTAATTCCAAGAGAATGAGCAACACAATTCAACATCACCCAGATCACCCTACAATTCAAGCCCTAGTTTAACAGCCTAGGGTTCTTTCTCTACAAAACTTCCACCATTAGAGGCCTACAAAGATTTTAGAATTAAAAGTACTCATCTTATAGGTAGAGAATCGAAAATCTTACCTTGGGTGAAGGATTTACTGCTCTGGAGAATTTTCTTGTTCCTTAGACCTCCTGATCGCTTTTTGAAAAATAATAGGGTAAAAACCCCATAATTCCCTGTTAAACCCACTTTCTGACTCCCGCTAGCCACTGCAGCGGTCACACTTCCGTTGCAGCAGCCTTAGGATTGTTGTGGCGGTTCTAGCGTTACTCCCTCATTCCGTCACGACGAGACTCCAACCTCTAGCATGGTCTCGCTGCAACGAGAATCCCACCGCTGCAGCGGTCCCCCGGACCAGTAGCTCTCCAAAAATACACTATTTTATACTTAATTTATTTCACAACCTCTTTATTTCATCCTTAGCCAGTTTTCTGTGTTCCATGCCCTTAACCATCCCGTAACGACGTCCGAGTCATTACACTTTTATTCATAATTAATGGATTATAATTATCTCTCAAGTATATAGTCCCTTTCATATGCTTGTAAATTGAAAACAAATTTCATGTGAACACATGTGAAAAGTTATACCAAAATCAAGAATCAAAAATAAGATCTATGACTTGAACTCACGATGAAGATTTCTCCAACATTTTACTATCAATACTGTTAAAATTTTCACATTCAGGTATTGCACAAGGAGAACAACAATTACTGGTAAAGTTAGTTAGAAAGAAGGTTATGCTAGAGTGGCAACCTATATTGACAGTTGTAAACAGTTAGTGGTTAGCGGTGCCAACTAACATTTGATTTTCCTTATCTCTCATTCTATAAGTAGTGGCTATAGTGCAAAAATTTAATGCAACAGAATATTTCTTCCTCTGCTATTATCTCTTTACCATGAAATTTCTCTATTTATTTTGAATTTTGAGATTTTAATACGATATCAGAGCGGGTGATTTTTGCACACCACTCATTGTTTCTGTTCTGATTCTAAGCCTCAAGTTTTTTTGAGTTTGTTGAGTTGCCAAATTCCAGAAGATCTAGCAGTAGCTTCGACAATGGCGGAAATTGATCATCACCATGCATTGTATCTCCAAGTATCACACATTCTAGGATCTCTACTTATTCTGATTCAGCTGACATAAGTTGAAAATTATGATTTATGGAGTAGATCATTGAGAATTGATTTTCTTGCAAAAGGAAAATTAGGTTTTGTGAATGGATCTTGTAAGAAGGAAACACAAAAAATGAACTACGAGATCTCTGGGATAAGTGCAATGTGATTGTGCATTCATAGATTATAAACTCAGTTTTGAAGAATTTGTTGAATGGAATTATGTATGGTTCTAATGCACATACAGTGTGACAAGATCTGAAGGAGCGATTTAACAAGGTGAATAATGTGAGAATTCTTCAATTGTATATAGATATCGCAACACTTTCATAGGGTATGAACTCTATTTCTATCTATTACTCGAGATTGATGGAACTATGGATGAGTATGATATGATTATACCTATACCTAGTTATGGATGTGATAGATCTAAAGATTATATTGAGCATCTCTAAGAATAAAGATTGTTACAATTTGTAGGAGGAATAAATGATTCATATGACTACCCTAGAAGACAGATCTTGTTGAAAACCACTACACCAATTGTGAATCGGACTTATTTTATGATAATTGAAGTAGAGAATAACAAGCCAATTACTGCGAACTCTAATATTAGAGACACACCGAATGAACTACTAGCAGTGCAATTTGGTAGCGGACAAGCTTATCATGGATCTACTGATATAGGACAACTTTATCAAGGAACAATTTGAAGAGGACAGCCTTACAAAGGGATGAAACCATTTACAGTCAGTGAGTGGTGCTAGAAGAAGGGGCACCTAAGGGAGAAATACTAGAAAAGAATAGGCTATCCAAGTGACATGAAGGACATGAGAAGGCCTGCTATTGTGAACAATATAGCTAGTGAAGATTCTAGCCAGAATCATATTTCCACTTAAGGAAATCGATTACTCAACAATGAATCGGAGAGGCTTTATTAAATACAGAATAGTACAAACGGATTCTTAGCATGCTGAATAGGGACATTGGCAATGATCAACAAGTACAAGTATGATTGCTTGCTTAATGACAAATTTTTCATCTACTGAATAGGTTGTGGACTTAAGAGCAAAATATCATGTCACAAAATATTTAAAACTGATAGAAAATATTGTCAAAGAAATAGAAAAACCAAGAGATAAAGTACATCTACCAACCAGAGAAAATGCTGATATTGCTCATTTTGGTAGCATGAACTTATATGGTGATGATGTTTTGTAGAATGTCTTACATATCCCAAATTTTAAGTTCAACTTGTTATCAGTATCTAGGTTAACCAAAGAACTCTTCCACTGTCATTTTTCTTTCTGATTTATATGTGTTTCAGGATCTCCCAAGTGACAAGGTCAAGGGAATTGGTAGAGAAAGAGATGACCTTTACATATTAAGTGATACAATAAATTATTGGATTCAAAATGACATACGTGTAGCTGCAACAATAAGCAAGAAGGATAAGGTTGATCTATTGCATAAGAGATTAAGACATACTTCATCAAGTACCATAAATAAGTTGAATTTTTCTGAAAAATGTTAATAACAGTTTTTTGAAAAATAAGTGTTCTATATAACCTGTGGTTAAACAATCTAGATTGATGTTTCTAAGTAATGTCTCAAGACTAGTTCATCTCTTACTCTTATACACATGAATTTATGGGGCCCTTATAAGATGGCGACTTCTGATAAGAAGTAGTATTTCCTAACTATTCTTGATGATTGTAGAGGTACACTTGAATTTATTTGTTACAACTTAAACCAGAAGTTATTGTGGATTTAAAAATATTCTTAACCATGGTCAGAAATAAATTTGAAAGTATGGTAACAATAGTTAGAATAGACAATGGCATAGAGTTTCTTAACTCGCAATATGTTGAATTATTTCAAGAATTGGAATCATTTATCAAAGTAATTGTGTATACACTCCACAACAGAATATTATAGTGGAGAGAAAACATAGGGATATCCTTGGTACAACATGAGCACTGAGATTCCAAGCATCCATTCCCCTCAAGTATTGGGAACTGTGTATTAGGTCAGCCGTTTACATCATAAATAGGTTACCATCTATTTTCATGGATCAAAAAGTTCCATGTGAGTTATTGAGTAAGAAAAAGATGTCTATTCAACATATTAGGGTGGTAAGATGTCTATTCTATGACACAACAACTTCTAAAGGTGATAAATTTATTGAGAGAGTAAGAGTTATTGTGTTGATAGGTTTTTCAGAAGACCAAAATGGATACATCCTGCTGGATATGGCTACTAATCAATTCTTTGTAAGTAGAGATGTGGTTTTTGGAGAGACCATTTTTTCTTTTCATGATATGCATATCCTATCACCGGAAAATCCATCACCTCTTTAGAAGCTCCAGTTGCTTGAAAAAGGATATTTCCCAGACTACCGTCCCAAATGAACCAGAGGACACAGAGCTGGAAACACTAGTCCTGTTGTATCTAGGACCTCACTCAAACATTTCCTGGTTGAGTTGATTTGCCTTCCCAAACCTTTGATACACACTCAATCCCTGAGTGTGAGGTTGCTCCTGTTCTAGTTCCACCCATATTACTAATAAAGAACCTTTGCCTTTTATACAAATCGTTGATCCTAATTCTGTAGAGGCATATATTAGAAGATCATCTAGAGTTGTCAAAGAACCTTTATAGTGTAAGGATTATGTCTCTAAAAGGACAACTAGTTCAGCATATTATCCTTTGTCCAACTACTTGACTTACGGTAATACTTTTCCTGATTATCAAAACATCCTTGCAAAGTTCTCTATTTTGGTGGAGCCTAAGTCTTTTAAGAAGGCGTACAAGATTCCAGGTATATTGAGCAGTGTGATAAGAAATATAGGCCCTTAAAGCAAATGAAACATAAAAGGTAGTTACTCTTCCCCTAGGGAAAAATTTTATGGGGTTAGAGTTGGTGTATAAGATAAAGTATCAAGATGATAGCAATGTTTAAAAGTTCAATGCCTGACTTATTGTAATACCCCAAAACTTTCTAAGACTAACCTTGAGATTTAAAATTTAATTCTATAGAAATTTGAGAAAAATAATCACAGTATGAGTTACAGTACGACTCGTACATATGAGGTACAACCCGTACCTAGACTCGTAGTAGGAGGGTGGAGGAGATCAGTTAAGGTGACTTGAGAAATCACGAATTCATGTTAAGACTCATACTATCCTGGTACGGATCGTACTGACTAGTCGTGGAGTAACTCAGAGTTCAGGCCAAGAAAATTCAGGCTATCCATGAGTCCGGGTACGACTCATGGTACAATGGTATGACCCGTAGGATAGGTCGTGAGAGGGATCAGAGGAAGACTCAAGACTAAGTTATGGATCATGATACGAGTTGTAGGATTCTAGTATGAGTCATAGTAAACATCTGTGGAAAACTTTAGAAAAATGGTTTGGAATAGGGTCCCTAAACACGAGTGGTGATATGGATCATAGTAGCCTTGTACGACTCGTAGGTTCAGTCGTACCACCTGACGAGCAGAAATTTAATTAAATATTTCAGGAGAAATTTTGTAAAACTGTATCGTCTTAACTCCTAAACTACATCGTATTTAGGATTATTTAGGAGGGATTTCAGAGGAATAGTCGACCCTCTCACTCATTCTTGCCAAAGCCAGTGAGGAAATTCACGAAAAAGTCAGACAGTTCTCTCAGAGCAAAGTTAGGGCTTGCAAACTCCTTCTCAGATTCTCAAGATTTCTTCCAAGGAATTCTACTCCAGGTATATGGGATTTAAATGAGGAATTGATCTTCCCTTGTTCCCCAAAACTCCTACAAATATTCTATCAATTCTAGTCTCTTAAAGATCAAAACTAGGGTTACGCTTTAGTTAGTTTATGACTTTCCTTCTTGTGAGGATTCTTGTAAATCCTTGAAGGTTATTACTATTTATACTTATGTTGATATCTATTGCCTTGAAATGTGTGTTTATCCCTAGTCTGCAAATGTGAATTAAAGAGTCTTGCACAATTGTCCAGATACAAACCTTGCTTGGTTCTAATAGTTCTTGTAATCTACATAATAGTATAGTTAGATCATCCAAAAAGGTAGAATTGTTGATTGTTTAGTCACAGTCAGTAATTAGCCTTTTTAGTATCTTACAGAATTTCCAACTGGTCAGTTTGACTATACTCAGTTTCTTGAGGAGTTTAATAAAACTCCATAGTCTCAGTTATCAGTTGTCAAGGTGTTCTTTAGACGGTTACAACGTTTTCAACTAAAGCAGCTCTAGCCAGTCTTAGAATCCTTAGTTTCAGTTATCAAGGTCCTTCAAAATCACAGGTTACTTCCAGATAAGTATTCCTGATTAATTCTTGGGACATCAGGTTCGAGCTATCAGCCTGTAGTCACAGCTAGAAAGTTCCAGCGGGAGTAGGACTTAGCACCGAGTGGGCCGGGGTTCAGTGCACCTAGGTTCCTAGAACTACATTGTCATCATAGGTTATTAGCCTGAATGGGTATCAAAAAGTGATCACCCAGTTCAACTACTATACCCTGACAAGGTATAGTGGGCCTTCTTCAATGGGGGGTATACATCGGACTCCATGTATAGCTCACGTGGTTATATGTTGTCTATAGGCTCTCCCACTTGTTAGTACCGTGCAGTTCCATTTAGTTACAATTTCAGTTCAGTTTATTTAGTTTTTAGGATATGTTCATGGCCATCGTCATTTTCTGTATTTACATTATTACAATTACATCCCAGTACTTAATCATTCCCAGTTGGTCATTTCATGCCGTATCACCTTCGTTATGTTCTACTTTTTTACCTTCATCTTTCATACTAAATATATTTAAAGTACTAATGCATATTTTATATGTTGTATCGTATTATAATACAGGTGTAGGTTCTCAGCCGCAGCATCATCGATAGTTCCCTTCAGATGATTTCAACCACTCTATCTTAGTAAGTCCTCATCTTTCGAGGATGGGGAGTTAGTTTTATTTCAGTTTCTTGTTTTCAGATTTTAGAGTTAGCTGGGGGCTTGTCCCAGCAACTCGTCAGTTCTTAGATGGCTTTCAGACACAGTTTTGTTCAGTATTTATCAGACATGTACTCTTTCTTTTGAAAAGTATTATTCAATTATGTTTTCTCAACTTTCGCTATGTTTAATTCAGTATACCAGTGTGATGTTAAGCCATGGGATAGCTTGGGGTCACTTGTGGCACCAAGTACCGTGTTGTGCCTAGAGTGTAGACTCGGGTCATGAAAAACTTGATATCATAGCACTAGGTTTAGAGTATCCTAGGATGTCTAAAAGCCGCATCACGTGGAGTCGTTTTCATGGGTGTTAAGCGCACCACACTTATGAGGGGGAGGCTACAAGACGTTATTAGGAAAATTCCCTTCTTTCATAATTCTGATCGTGCGTAAAGTGTGAAACTCTAAAAGTTCCTATTCTAACTCTCACTCTACTCTTTTTAGATAACAATGCCTTTAAAATGAGGAAATGGGAGAAGGACCGCGAATGCTAACCAGCCAACCCCACCAGCTCTAGTAGCCCCTCAGACAATCAGGTTCCTCCACTGAATTTAGGGCGGCGATTCAGATGCTAGCTCAGGCCGTGACCAACCAAGTGAACCAACATGTGGTGTCTGTTAATGCCAATGGGTCTGCAACTGCGGCCAGGGTCCGAGATTTCACTCGGATGAATTCTTCGGCATTTTATGGGTCTAAAGTTGATGAGGACCCTAAAGAGTTTGTTGATGAGGTACATAAGATCACTCAAATCATGGGTATCACCTCTAAAGAGAGCGTTGATCTAGCTTCCTACTAGCTGAAAGGGGTGTCTCAAATCTGGTACAAGCAATGGAAGGAGGGAAGGCCGAATGAAGCAGGCCCAATAGAATGGGATGAGTTCGTTACGACTTTTTTAGACAGGCACTTTCCTCGAGAGCTGAGGGAAGCTAAGGCTGCCGAATTCATGAACCTGAGGCAGACAACTTAATGGTGGAGGAGTATGCACTGAGTTTACTCAACAGTTGAGATATGCTCCTGAAATGATTGTTGAGCCGAGGGCTCATATGCTCAAGTTCGTTAATGGAGTTTCATATTTGGTGCTTAAGAAATATAGAACTGCAATGTTGATCAAAGACATTGACCTCTCCAGTCTCATCATTCATGCCAATCAGATAGAGACAGAAAATTTGAAGGATATAGAGAGGGAAAACAAGCGGACCAGAATATGCCAGTTTGAGTATGGCCAGCAAAGGTCAGGTGGGAGTAGTCGGTCACAATAGTAGCAACAGCAGCAGAAACCTCCAGTACCCTCATCAGTCGGTTCCTCTTCTTTCCCAGTCCTAGAGTCACATCTCTAATAGCCGAACATTTTCAGCCTGCCCTAAGAGTGGAAAGAATCACCTTGGGGAGTGCCGTTTGGACACGTAGGGTTTTTTTGGTTGCGGCTAGCTGGGTCACAGATTAAGAGATTATCCATCAACAGGTTGAGAGAAGACCAAATCCACTACCTCAGCAACCTCAACAAGTCGTCCAGCTCAGCAGGGCACTACTTCTACTTCAGGTACGGGTGGCGATCAGCGCCAAAATCATTTTTATGCTTTGTCTTCTCATCGGGATCAGGAGAACTCACCTAATATGGTTATGGGTATATTGTGCCTTTTCCACATTGATGTATATACCTTGTTAGATCCAGGAGCCATAGTTTCCTTCGTGACTCCATATATTGTTGTTCAGATTGATATTAGTCCAGAATTCTATGTGAACCATTTTCAGTTTCTACTCCGGTTGGTGAGTCAGTTAGAGCCAACCGGGTATATAGAAGCTGCCCAGTCTCAGTGTTGAGTAAAGTTATCCCAGTTGATCTAGTAGAGCTAGACATGGTCGACTTCGACCTCATTCTTTGTATGGATTGGTTACATTCCTATTATGCCTCAGTTGACTGCAGGACTAGAGTCTTCAGGTTTCAGTTTCCCAACGAGCTAGTCTTAGAATGGAAGGGTAGTGTCTCAGCGCCTAAGGGTCGATTTATTTCCTACCTTAAGGCCCGAAAAATGATTTCCAAGGGTTTCATCTATCACTTGGTTAGGATTAGGGATTCTAGTTTTGAGACCTTAACTATTCAGTCAGTTCCAATTGTTAGCAAATTTTCTGACATCTTTTCCGAAGATTTTTCCGGAGTCCCTCCCGAGCGGGAGATAGATTTCAGCATAGACCTTCTTTTAGACACCTAGAATATCTCTATTCCTCCTAACTGAATGTCTCTAGCTGAGCTTAAGGAGTTGAAGGAACAACTAAAAGACCTTCCAGATAAGGGCTTTATCAGACTCAACATCTCTCCATGGGGTGGTCTAGTGTTGTTCGTGAGAAAGAAAGACGGTACACTCAGAATATGCATCGATTACCATCAAATGAACAAAATTATAGTCAAGAATAGGTATCCTCTGCCCAGGATTGATGACTTGTTCAATCAGTTTCAGGGATCTAGTTGTTTCTCTAAGATAGACCTCAGATCGGGATACCACCAGCTGAGATTCAAAGAATGTGACATTCTGAAAACAACTTTCAAAACTCGGTATGGTCACTATGAATTCATGGTTATGTCTTTTGGACTAACCAATGCTCCTACAGCCTTTATGGATCTGATGAACAGGGTATTCAAGCCGTACCTGGACACGTTCATCATTGTATTCATAGATGACATCTTGATATACTCCAAGGAAGAGGAGGATCATGCTAAACACTTGAGTATAGTGTTGCAGATTCTCAGAGTCGGTCAGTTGTTCTCTAAATTTAATAAGTGTGAATCCTGGTTGAAGTCAATAGCTTCCTCGATCATGTGGTCTCAGGTGAGGGTATTCAGGTAGATCCTCAAAAGATAGCAGCGGTAAAAAAGATTGGCCAAAACCCACTTCCCCATGAGATATCAGGAGTTTCTTGGGTTTAGCGAATTATTAGCGATGGTTTATAGAAGGGTTTTATTCCATTGAATCCTGTTTGACCAAATTGACTCGAAAAAGATGAAGTTTCATTAGCCAGATGCTTATGAGAAGAGTTTTCAAGAGTTGAAGACTCGACTCACTACAGCTTCGGTTTTGACCTTTCCAGAAGGAACATACGGGTTCGTAGTTTATTGTGATGCTCCCCGAGTTGGCCTCGGTTGCATCCTGATGCAGCGGGATAAGGTGATAGCTTATGCCTCTAGACAGCTCAAGGTTCATGAGAAAAATTATTCGACTCATGATCTTGAACTGGTGGCAGTGGTATTTTCTTTGAAGATATGGAGGCATTACCTCTATTGGGTTCACGTGGATGTTTTCACTGACCACAAAAGCCTTCAATATGTGTTCAATCAGAAGGACTTGAACCTTCATCAGAGAAGGTGGCTGGAATTATTGAAAAATTATGATGTGAGTATGTTATACCACCCGGACAAGGCCAATGTGGTGGCTAATGCTTTAAGAAAGAAGTCTACGAGAAGCGTTGCTCATGTCGAAGAGGGCAGAAAAGATTTGGCAAAATATATGTTACATCCCGTAAGTTGCCATTGATTAGTGAACGAGTGTGTGCGCTTGTGATAGTGTCGGGAGCGCGGCACATACAGAAAAAGGCTCGAAGAGGGGAGCGCATGAGTACATCATCGAGCGAGCAGGAGGCTGAAGCAGAGGTAGGGAGCAAGGAGCGCCGCATCGCGCCCCTGCCCCAACACCTTGAGCGGCGCATCTCACCCGTCTGCCAGTGCATTGGGCGGGGCACTGTGCCTCTCTTCCACTTCCTCCTATATATATGTGTGTTAAGAGAGAGACTTAATTCATTTCAAATAAAATTTAGAGAGGGATTCAATCTTGGAGATAGGATCACGAGGATTTCATTAAATTTAAGTTGAATTACGTCACTAAATCACCTCCAAACGTCATTTCTTCTCAGGTAATGATTCCTAGGCCTATGAAGAACGTCTGTACGGAGTTATTTCTTCAAAATTGACCCAGGTCGATGGAGTCCCGCTGAATAGAAGTTGTATAAATTACTTTTAATCATGTCCTAAGTGCCTACAAGTGATAAGTAAATATTTCTACCTTCTAAACTCTCAGAATTTCATGAGCTTTCGGTTGAATTTGTTTTGATTATATATGGTGGTCGTTGTGAATATTGTTGAATATTGCTAGCTGTTTTCATGGATTAAGAGCAGATGTATTACAATAATATAGAGGCTATGAGTTGGAGGAATTTCTAGTTCTAAGCTGGAACAGGATTGGGCAAGCAGAAATCGACATTTGAGGTACATTAGGGCTTATCTCTTTAGCAAGTTATTCTCGTCATATAGGTGATACGACCTACACTTTTGTAAGTAAGTTGTAAGTATGTATGTTGTGATTAGCTACTATAAGTAGATAAGAATTATATATAATGTGGTTAGCTACTATGAGACGAATTGAGATTACATCATAGTTTTTTCCATCGGGAAAGAATATACACAATGTGACAAACGCTAGGAGCATCATAGAGACTTCCCTGTTCATTTGTTCATAGTCTAGAGGGATTCTGATGTCTCGCTGTCGTACCAAGGCCTTAGAAGCTTGTGGATAGTTGTTGGGCCTAACTTGGTAAAGTTGGATAGCATAGGGCGCAGCCGGGTGATATAACTTTCTGTATGACTCCTATATAGACAGTAAAGCTCACCCATAGACCGTTGGCATACCTTGATGCCTCCAGGGCTAGAATCTTGATAGGATGGTCTTATCTTTGAGTCGATGGTACCAGGGTTGCCTAATGAACTGAGCAATAGTCTGCCATATGAATGGCTACTGTTAGTGACCGTTATCTTTAGTCAACTTACTGCTTGTCGTATAGATCGCTCAGGAAATCACCCCAGTTGCTAGAAATCTAATAGACTGAGTATTTTCCTAAGGGGGAAAACTTGTCAGGGATTAGACGTGGGGACAATTCCCCAGGCTACTCTTGCAGACATACATGTTGCTGCTAAGGGATAAATCCAGATATACCTGCCTACGGGGCTATGAATCACTCGAGGGAGCTATAAGTTGTCTGGATAGATCAAGTTAACATCTAAAGGACTAGAACCATAGTATTACCTTTAGGATAAGAATTATAGTAAGCCGCCTATGGGAAGTTAGTGCTGACTGCTTAGGAGCATGTCCGATTAGTACAGCCCTACAGTCGTTCTAAGAGAAGGAACTAAATAATTGGTTGCCTATGATCTTGCTATTCGATTATGAGCTATCATCATCCTCGGATGACCTTCAGAGTATCACTTAGGTCACCCCAGACCTCAACCTAGTACATCTAAACTGACAGAGGATGTAATTGCTGCTAGGACCCACTGATCAGGTGTAGGCACATGGGATGCACCTATTGGCATCTATATAGACTATTTAGGGGTGAGTAGCAGTTGTGTTAAGCCTAAAGAGCTAGATACACCCGTTGAGTAACTATATTGAGGCTATAATATTGTACCCCTATAGGGATTGACCCACCTTAGTTGGTCCCCCGTCAAATGACCTCAGGATTTCTAACTGTATCATTGTCTACGGGGCTATAGAATGCTTAGAGGAGCTATATGATGTATGAATGGACTATATTATGGCCTACAAGGCCGTATCAAAGTCCATTCGCATACGGCTTTCCCTTATGCCGTAACAGCATTACTGACCCTCAGTGGACCTTGCGAGCCCAGGGTGCAATTATAGAAGCCTAGAGGGCTCAAATACAGTTACAGGAGCCCATGGGCTCAATTGCAGTCATAGAGGCTGGATAGTTTTGGTTATAGTTACTTGTGACACCATAGTGACCTGGTTAGGGGTTTATAGATTGTATTGTACTTGCCAGGACTTATGGGGGCCCAGTAGGTTATCTCTGTGTTGATTGTACCTTCCAGGATTATAGGGGCCAGGTTAGGTTCTTGTTTTCATACTTGCCTGCTAGATATAACTTATGAATATATAATCGTGCAACTTACACTCTTATTTGTACAATTGTCTACTAGATGCAGGCTATGGTTATAAAAGCATACAGGTTAACTTCTACTCCTTTTCGCTGAATACTTTCAGTTCTTTATCAGCTTCTATTTAGTTATTATTATTGCCTTGCATACTCGGTACATATTGTACTGACGCCCATACATGGGGCGCTACATACTTGCCTGTAGGTTTAGACAGACAGGTTTCGGTACCTCCTTTAGCAGCTATTCAGAATCAGTAGATTGATTAACTCCTTTCATTCGGAGTTGCCAGATAGTAGAGGTTTGCTTGTCTTTTGTTATATAGTTTTGGGGTAGGCCGGGGCCCTGTCCCATCCAATATTTTTCACTCTTAGAGGCTTGCAGAACACAATTTTCAGTTCCTAGCTAGTTGTGCGTTGTTGATCGTGTGGGGACTATATATGTTATGTTTTATGTGTTGGTCGTATGGGGCCTAGTTTAGCTATCTGTTAGCAGCCTTGTCGATTGTAGTTTATATAAAACTGCCTGCTTTCCTTTTACTATGACTTAGACAACATGGTGATCTTTTCGGTCCGCATAGGATTCTCTTATTATCGTGATTGCTGGGTTAGCTATCTTATGCAGGTTATATGTTGCGGCCTAGTCAGCCTGAGGCTATGCTTACAATCGAGATATAGCTGATTGTTTTCTTGCCATATGCTGCTGGCATGCACCAAAACTGTATCTATCCAGCCAGGTTAGCTCACAGTACAGTGTGGTATTAGGTGCCAGTTATGCCCTCAAGGTGGGGCTTGACAAGATATCTATAGGTTAGCTCGATTGGGTGTGCAGTTAGTTGATTCAGCTGAGAGCGGAGTGATAATCCAGAGTGGGTCAGAATCCTCACTGGTGGTAGATATTAAGTTAAATCAGTATGAATACCCCATACTACTCAAGATTAAAGAAGCAATTCTAAGAAAAGAGGTGGAGGCTTTCTCTAAAGGGGAAGATGGTGTGCTTTGTTACTAGGGTAGATTGTGTGTTCCAAATGTAGGTAACTTGAAACAACGAATACTGGCAGAAGCACACAACTCCAGGTATTCTATTCATACGGGTGCCACTAAGATGTATCGTGACCTACGGGAAATCTATTGGTGGAATGGCATGAAGAAGGACATTGCACAATTTGTAACTAAGTGTCCCAACTACCAACTGGTCATCAGAGGCATAGGGTTATGACTCAGGATATCAGTATTCCTACTTGGAAGTGGGAGTAAGTGAGCATGGACTTCATTACAGGTTTACCTCGTACTCACAACGATTTGATTTGGGTAGTTGTAGACCAGATGACTAAGTCAGCACATGTCCTACTGGTTAAGACTACAGATAGACTGTATATCAGGGAGTTAGTCAGACTACATGGAGTTCCATTGTCCATCATTTTAGATAGAAGTACTCAGTTCACCTCGCATTTATGGAAATCATTTCAAAAGGGACTTGGCACTCAAGTCAAGCTCAGCACAACTTTCACCCTCAGACAGATGGACAAGCTGAGTAGACTACTCAGACCTTGGAAGACATGTTGAGAGCTTGTGTGATTGACTTCAAAGGCAGTTGCAATGATCACCTACCTCTCATTGAATTTGCATACAACAAAAGCTACCACTCCAGTATCCAGATGGCCCAGTTTAAGGTATTGTATGGTAGGAGGTACAGATATTCTATAGAATGGTTTGAAGTTGGTGAAGCTACCATGATAGGACCAGACTCAGTTCATGAGGCTATGCAAATGGTTCAGCTTATTAAAGAAAGGTTGAAAACAACTCAGAGCCAACAAAAATCGTATGCAGATGTGAAGAGAAGAAAGCTAGATTTCATTGTGGATGATTGGGTTTATCTGAAGATTTCACCTATGAAAGGAGTGATGAGGTTTGGGAAGAAGGAAAACTCATTCCGAGATATGTTGGGCCTTACAGAATCCTGAGACGCATTGGTAAGGTGGCTTATGAGTTAGAATTACCTGCAGAGTTTGCATCAGTGCACCCGATCTTTCATGTGTCATTGCTAAAGAAGTGCATTGGTGATCTGACCTTAATAGTGCCTCTAGAGAGTGTTGGTGTAAAGGACAACCTCTCTTACGAAGAAGTTCCAGTTCAAGTCCTAGACCATCAAGTTCGGGAGTTGAGGAACAAGGAGGTCACTTCAATAAAGGTTTTGTGGAGAAACCAGCTAGTTGAGGGAGCTATATGGGAAGCAGAAGCAGACATGATGGCTAAATACCCTCATTTGTTTCCTTCCAGTTCAGCTTTAGCATCAGTTACTAAATTCCTCCTCAATACTTTATTCAGTTTCGTACTCATCAACTCTATTCATGTCTTAATATACACCCTAGTTGCATCGATTCAGTTAGTATGCTTATATCAGATCGGAGCCAATCACCCCTTTAGAAATCAGCTAATAGTTTTCAGTTTGGGATTTCAGCTCATTTCCTAGTTTTTCAATTTATCTAGCCTACATTCGAGGACGAATGTTCCCAAGGGGGAGATATTGTAACACCCCAGAACTTCCTAAGACTAACCTTGAGATTTAAAATTTGATTTTGCATAAATCCAAGAAAAATGATCACGGTACGAGTTACAGTATGACTCATACATAGGAGGTACGACCCGTACCTAGACCCGCAGCAGGAGGGTGGAGGAGATCAGTTAAGGTGACTTGAGAAACCACAACTTTATGTTAAGACTCGTACTACCCTGGTACGGCTCATATTAACCAATTGTGGAATAACTCAAAGTTGTGGCCAAGAAAATTCAGGCTAACCACGAGGCAGGGTACAACTTATGGTATAGTGGTACGACCCGTAGGATAGATTATGAGAGGAATCAGAGGAAGACTCAGGATTAAGCTACGAATCATGATATGAGTCGTAGGATGCTGCTACGAGTCATAGTAAACATCTTCAGAAAAATTCATAGAAATAGTTAGGAGCAGGGTCCCTAACCACGAGTGGTGATATGGATCATAGTAGCCTGGTACGACTCGTAGATTGAGTCGTACCACCTAACGAGCAGAAATTTCATTAAATGTTTCAGGGGCAATTTTGTAAAATCCTATCATCTTAACTCCAAAACTACGTCATATTAGGATTATTTAGGAGGGATTTCAGAGGAATATTCAACCCTCTCTCTCATTCTTTTCAAAGACAGTTATGAAATTCAAAAAGAATTCAGACGTTTCTCTCAGAGCAAAATTAGGGCTTGCAAACTCCTCAAATTCTCAACATTTCTCTAAGTAATTCTACTCCAGGTATGTGAGATTACAATAAGGGAATTTCTCTTCCATTTTTCCCCAAAACTCCTATAGATATTCTATCAATTCTAGTCTCTTAAAGATCAAAACCATGGCTATGCTTTAGTTAGTTTATTACTTTCCTTCTTGTGATGATTCTTGTAAATCCTTGAAGGTTATTACTAGTTAAACTTATGTTGATATCTCTTTCCTTGAAATGTGTGTTTAGCCCTAGTCTGTAAATGCGAATTGAAGAGTCTTGTGAAATTATCTAGATACAAACCTTGCTTGATTTTGATAGCTCTTGTAATCAACATAATAGTATAGTTAGATCATCCAAAAAGGTAGAATTGTTTATTGTTTATTCCTATTCAGTACTTAGCCTTTTCAGTATCTTACAGAATTATCAGCTGATCAATTTGACTATACTCAGTCTCTTGAGGAGTTCAGTAAAACTCCATAGTGTTAATTATCAGTTGTCAGGGTATTCTTTAGAAGGTTATGATGTTTTCAGCTAAAGCAACTCTAGACAGTTTTAGAACCCTTAGTTTCAGTTATCAGCTCCTTCAGACTCTTATGTTACTTCCAGATAAGTATTCCTGACTTAAGTCTTGAGACATCAGGTTCGAGCTATCAGCCTAGTAGTCACAGCTAGAAAGTTCGAGTGGGAGTAGGACTTAGCACCGAGTGGACCAGGGTTCAGTGCACCCACATTCCTAGAACTACATTTCCACTGCAGGTGATTAGCCCGAATGGGCATCAGACAATGATCACCCAGTTCAGCTACTATACCCTGGAAAGGTATAGTGGGCCTTCTCCCATGAGGTGTATACATCGGAATCCAAATCTAGCTCACGTGGTTATATGTCGGTTATAGACTCTCCCACTTGTCAATACTGCTCAGTTCAGTTCAGTTACAGATTTCAGTTCAGTTTATTCAGTTTTTCAAGATATGTTCATGGCCATCAGTCATTGTCTGTATTTACATTATTACAATTATATCCCAGTACTTAATTGCTCCCAGTTGGTCATTTCATGCCATATCATCTCAGTTGTATATTCTACTATTTTATCTTTATCTTGAATACTCAGTACATTCAAAGTACTGATGCATATTTTTTATGTTGTATTGTATTATGATATAGGTGCAAGTTCTCAACCGCAACATCATCTATAGTTCCCTTCAAACGATTTCAGCTGCTCTATCTTGGTGAGTCCTCATCTTTCGAGGGGAGTTAGTTTTATTTCAGTTTCTTGTTTTTAGATTTTAGAATTAGTTGGGGGCTTGTCCCAGCAACTCGTCAGTTCTTAGATGGCTTTCAGACACAGTTTTGTTCAGTATTTATCAGACGTGTACTCTTTCTTTTAAAAAGTATTATGCAGTTATGTTTTCTCAGCTTTCCCTATGTTTAATTTAGTATACCAGTGTTATGTTAAGCCATGATTAGCTTGGGGTCACTTGTGGCACCAAGTACCGTGTTGCGCCCAGGGTGTAGACTCGGGTGGTGACACTTGTAGCCAAAGGATACAGCTAAAGAGAGATCTGCCATAGCTTTGGTTGCTTCCAAATGCTGGACCATGTCCCAAATGGATGTGTACAATACCTTTTTTCAAGTAGACTTACTATAACACCCCAGAATTGGAATGAAATTCAATAGGGAACCAAAAAAGTGCCACAGAATGACTCATGTGACAAGTCATAGTGTCAACCAAATATTCGTTGTATGAGTCATGGTGAGGAGCAGATCAGGAAGGGGTCCAGTGGTAACAACTCAAGGTATGAGTTGTTGTTTGGTCTAACAAGTCGTTAGTTCACTCATCCTGAGAAAGTCTTGAAGTAGGTGAAATTTTCCTTTACAACTAACGAGTGTCAGGATGACTCATTTGTCCTTGTAACGAATCGTTATGATGACCATTGGAAGATTTTCAGAAACTGTAAAAGTGTGACTGTTGTGACCATAAGAGAAGTAACAAACCAGGGTTCAAGTAACGATTCATTCTGATGAGTCATGAGATGAATGATCAGAAGATGGAATATTCGAGGGCCAAGCAACGAATGGTCTCCACGAGTCGTAGTGACAACCAACAACTCTTGGTCTGGCTCGTTGTCACTGTCAGGCTGTTTTTATGTGTAAATTCCTAAGGGTATATTTGTAACTTTCTATGCTTTTAACTCCTAAACTAGGTTATTTTGTATTTTCTTTAGGATGTATTAGAGGGTTTTTCTTAGTCTAAACTCTTATTCCTCTCCCAAACACCGTAGATTGAAGATCACACCTATCAAGGCTCTATAGCAATTAGCGTTCTTCTTCTTCTAAACTCTCTTAGGTCTCAAGTCTAAGCAAGAATTCATCAAAGCCCAGGTATGTTGGGTCATGAATTGGGGATTTCTTCCACCCTCATTCCCAATCCCAAGCTCAATTACATGATTTTAATACCTTCAAGTCTCCAATTATGATTTTCATGAATTTCTAAGATTAGACCCTTTTTGATGAAAAACTCCATGATCTCTTATGTGATTGATTCTCTGATGATTTCATTTATGTTTTATGATTATAATTACATGATATCTATGAAAAATTCTCATGATTCCCTAGTGTCAAGTTAGCATGATTTTACTCAAGTATGCATGAATCTCATGAATATCAAGCTTATGTACCATGACTAATTTTTCAGCATTGTTATCATGGCTAGTTCACGTATGTTAAGAAATTTATAAATTTTATGATTTCTAACTATCTCATGAAAAATTAAGTATATTTCATGATTATGATATGAACACTATGTATGTTTTGGGAGTAGTATTTAACACCAAGTAGGCTGAGGTTCCAGCACACCCTGATTTTAGAACTACGTGCCACCATAGCCATGATAGGGTCCCCCTTGAGAGTGTCTCCCATGCATAAATGGGCCCATGAGTGATATCAAGCCTTCATGGTTCTTACCCTTGGAAAGGTACAAACACACCTCCTAGCTAGGGTTACAAGCTGGGCTCCATGTATGCTCACTTGGAGTATGTCGATTACAAGAATCTTCAATTTCTCCTCATGTTTTCATGATTCTTTATGTTCATGTTATTGATGTTATGAATTATGGTGTTTTGACCCATTGATCAATTTATGAGATTTACTTATGATTTTAGATATGATGAGTTTTATGATTTTGCTTTCAAAATCTTGGGTCATTATACTTCTATTTATGATAAACTACTCATGTTTTACAACTATCACATGATCATAATTTTTATCATGTTGTCCTTATTCTCATGTTTTACTTATTCTACATACTCAGTACATTCAAAGTACTGGTCGCATACTTTTGTGCTATATTATCTCATGATATAGGTTCAAGTGATCAGTCTTAGCCCCGCTACTAGGTTCTATCTTGCTCCAGATTCAGATAAGTGTTGGTGAGTCCTTATCATCCAAAGACATCAATTTAGCCTTATGTTTTCTTTTATGTCAGTTCAGTTTTCAGACTTAGTAGAGCTAGTTGGGGGTTTTGTCCCTTCAGCTCATCTTATGATTTACAAGTTTTCAAACTTGTGTATAGATATTTAGCAGTTGACTTGTCACCTCAATTTTGACATTTTATGATATCTTAGACTTCCACTTATAATTTTTCCTATGACTTATTTTTGCTTTAGTGTATGCTTATGTTATTCATGTGCCATGGGTTAGCTTGGAGTCATTCATGGTTCTAGGTCCCGTGTTACTTTCAGGGTCTATGCTCAGGTCGTGATAAATTTGGTATCAAAGCATCAAGTTTAGGTGTGTCCTAGGGTGTTTGAAAGCCACGTTGAATAGAGTCTTTTTCTTGGGTGTGAAGTGCGCCACATTTATGAGGGAGAGGTTACAATATGTTTTAGGAAAATTTTCCCTTCTTTCATGTTTTATATCGTGCGATGATTCCAACTCTCTCTACTTTTCTAACTAGTGTTATACGCTTTTGCAAAGAATGCCTATCCAAAGAGCCAACTGAAGGAGAAATAAAATGGCAATGGGAATTAGTCAGCCCCATCAGCTCCAGCAGATCCTTTAAATGAGAAGGTGACTCATGCTGAGTTTAGGGATGCTTTCCAGATGTTAGCATAGGCTATGACAGTCCAGGTCAACTAGCAGGCAGTTGCACCTTTGAATATCTATGGGAGTACGTAGCAACCAGAGTGTGAGCCTCCACTAGGATGAACCCGCCAGACTTCATGGTTCAAAGATGGAAGAGGATCCACAGGAGTTCATTAATGAGATCCATAAGATTACCCAGATCATGGGGGTTTTAGGAGAAGAAAGTGCAGATTTTGGCCTCCTATCAGCTGAAGGGGGTAGGTCACATATGGTTCAGGCAGTGGAAGAAAAGTCGTAGGGCAGGAGTAGTTCCTATGGATTGGGATGAGTTTGTGACAACTTTCTTGGATAGGTTCTTTCATTAGGAGTTGAGGAAGAAAAGGCAGCAAGGTTCATAAACTTGAAGAAGAATAACATGATGGTTCATGAGTATGCCCAACTATCAAAGTATGCTCTGGAGATGGTTGCCAAATCGACAGCTCGCATGAGCAAGTTTGTGTCAGGGGTTTCAGATTTGCTATTTAAGAAATGCAGGACCTCTATGCTTATCAGGTACATGAAAATATCTCGACTTATGATCTATGCCCAACAGATAAAAGAGAAGAAGTTAGAGGAGAAGGAGAGGGAGACCAAGAGGGTTAGGACAGGGAATTTTGAGTATTCCTAGTAGAGAAAAGGCGGTGTACATCGCTCATAATCCCATCATAGGTCATCAACCCCAGCTTCATCAGCTAGTGTTCCATCTAGGTCAGGAGTGATCTGAGGGTTAGAGCATCGGGCTCTAAGAGTTGGGGAACATGTCTGAGGAATGCACTTTCCCATCTTGTAGGAGGTGTGGTAGGAGCCAATCGGGAGAGTGTTTGATTGGCAGGGATTCTTGTTTTAGGTGTGGTAAGCTCGAACGCAGACTCAAGGATTTTCCTTCAGCAAGACAGGGTGACGGTAGAGGCCGTGCCCCAGCCACCTCTTCAGCAACCCCAGCAGGGCGCATTATCTAGTGCAGGTGGCAAACAACACCAGAACCACTTCTATGCCCTTTTATCATGCTGGGAATAGGAGAGCTCACTATATATGGTCACGGGTATGTTACGAGTTTTTCATCTTCATGTTTATGCATTTCTAGATCCAGGAGCCATATTATCCTTCGTGACTCCCTATGTTGCTATCAATTTCGATGTCAGTCCCAAAATCCTCTTTAAATCCTTATCAATCTCTACTCTTGTTGGTAAGTCAGTTTTAGCACAGCAGGTATACAAAAGTTTCCCTGTTACAGTTCTTCATAAAATCACCTCAGCCGACTTAGTAGAGTTAGACATGACCGACTTCAATGTTATCTTCGACATGAATGGTTGTATACTTGTTATGCTTCAATTAATTGTAAAATATTATTAATAGAGTTTTGATTTTTGGGTGAATCAATCGTATAGTGGAAAGATAGTTCAGCAGTGCCTGTAGGTCGCTTTCTCTCCTACCTTAAGGCCAGGAAGATCATTTCTAAGGGTTGTGTATACCATCTATTTTGTCTTAAGTATTTTATGTATGAGACACCGACTCTCCAATCAGTTTGTTTTGTTTATAAGTATCGTGAGGTGTTCCTAGACGATCTACCAGGAGTCCTTCCCGAGAGGGAGATTGACTTTGGGATAGACTTTCTTCCTAATATGCAGCCCATATCCATTCCTCCATACAGAATGGCTCCATCTAAGCTCAAGGAGTTGAAAGAACAGTTAAAAGATCTCTTAGATAAGGGTTTCATCAGGTTTAGTAACTCCCTGTGAAGTGCTCCAATCCTCTTCATGCGGAAGAAATATGGTTCTCTTAGGATGTGTATCGAATACTGCCATTTGAACAAGGTCACAATCAAGAATAAGTATTCCATTCCTAATATTGATAATTTGTTCGAACCAGTTTTAGGGTGCTAGTTTCTTTTCAAAAATAGACCTCAGATCCGACTATCATCAACTTAGAATTAGAGAGAGTGACATTTCAAAGACAACCTTCAAAACCCGGTATGGTCACTATGAATTTGTTGTTATGTCTTTTGGATTGACAAATGCTCCTGCAGCTTTCATAAATTTGGTAAATAGGGTTTTTAAGCAGTATTTGGATATGTTCTTCATGGTATTCATAGATGATATCCTTGTATACTTTCGGTCATGTAGTGTCTAGCGAGGGTGTGCGGGTAGACTGTCAAAAGATTGAGGCGGTGAAGAACTGGCCTAGACCTGTCACTCCTACTGATATTAGAAGCTTTTTAAGTTTAGCTGGTTATTACAGGAGATTCGTAGAGGGATTTTCATCCATTGCTGACTTTTGACTAAGTTGACTCAGAAAAAGGTCAAGTTTCAGTGATCCGACGAGTGTGAGAATAGTTTTCAGGAGTTGAAGACTCGATTCACTTCAGCTCCAATTTGACTTCTACTAGAGGGCACGAATGGATTTGTAGTGTATTATGATGCCTCTAGAATTGGCCTACGGTGTGTGTTGATGCAGCATGGGAAGGTCAGTGCTTATGTCTCAAGACAGCTTAATACTCATGAGAAGACTTACCTGACACATGACCTTAACTTAGCAGCGGTTGTGTTTGCCTTGAAGATTTGGAAGAACTATTTGTATGGGGTGCATGTGGATGTGCTCACGAATCACAAGAGCCTTCAGTATGTGTTTACTCAAAAAGACCTAAATTTGCGGCAAAAGAGATGGCTTGAGCTTCTCAAAGACTATGACATGAGTGTCCTTTATCATCCAGAAAAGATCAATGCAGTGGCTGATGCTCTTAGTAGGTTGTCTATGGGGAGTGGAAGATGAGAAGAAGGAGTTGGCTAGAGATGTTCTTAGACTTGCTTGCTTAGGGTTTCGCCTTACTGATTCAACAGGTGTCATTGTTTGAAATAGGTCGGAATCTTCATGGTGATAGAAGTGAAGGCAAGGAAAGATGAGGATCCTATCTTGGTGAAGCTGAAGAAAGATGTCCAGAATCATAAATTATAGGTTTTATCCCAAGGGGAAGATGGTGTACTCCGATATCAGGGCTGATTGTGTGTTCTGAATGTGGATGACTTGAGAGAGTGGATGTTGAGAGAGGCTCACAACTGTCGATATTCTATCTATCCAGGCGCAACCAAGATGTACTGTGATCTACGAGAAGTCTGATGGTGGAATGTCATCAAGAAGGATATTACAACATTTGTGGCTAGATGTCCAAATTGCCAACAAGTGAAGATTGAGAATCAGAGACCTAATGGTATGCTACTGGATATTAGTATTCTTACTAGAATGTGGGAAGAGATAAACTTGGACTCATTACAGGTTTGCCTCGAACATGCTGACAACATGATTCTATATGGGTGATTGTGGACCGAATGACTAAGTCGATGCATTTTCTACCAATTAATACTATGGATTCAGCCGAGGATTATGCTAGACTTTACATTTGGGAGTTATTCAGGTTGCATAGGGTCTTTAGGGTCTTTTTGTCTATCATTTCTAATAGGGGTACTCAGTTTACCTCTCAGTTTTGGAGATCGTTTTAGAAGGGTCTTGGTACTCAGGTTAAGCTTAACAAAGCTTTTCGCCCACAAACAGACGGTCGGGACAAGAAGACCATTCATACTTTGGAGGGACATGTTGAGAGCTTGCATGATCAATTTCAAGGGTAGTTAGGATGATACTTAATTCTCACTGACTTTACCTACAATAATAGTTAACACTCTAGCATTCATATGGCTCTGTTTGAGGCTCTTTATTGGCGAAGATGTAGATCACCTATTGAATGATTTAAGGTAGTAAAGGCTACATTGATAGGGCCAGATTCAGTTCATGAGGTTATAGAGAAAGTTTAACTTATTAGGGAAAGGCTTAAAATAGCTCAAAATCATTAGAAATCATATGTGAATGTTAGGAGGAGAGAGCTGGAGTTCATGGTTGATGATTGGATATTTCTGAAAGTGTCACACATGAAAGGGGGTTATGAGGTTTGACAAGAAAGGGAAGCTTAGTCCCCGATATGTTGGTCCTTATAGGATTCTGAGTGTGTTGGTAAGGTGGCCTATGAGTTAGAGTTTCCTGCAGAGTTGGCATCAGTGCATTCAGTTTTTCATGTGTCATTGTTAAAGAAGTGCATTGGTGATTCGGCCCTAGTTGTGCCTATATAGAGTATTGGGTAAAGGATATCGTCACTTATGAAGAGGTTTTGGTTAAGATTCTTGACCGTCAGATTCGGAAGTTAAGGAACAAGGAAGTCTTCAGTGAAATTCATTTGAAGGAATAAGCATGTAGAGGGAGCTACTTGGGAAGCCGAAGCAGATATGATGGTCAAATACCCTCATATTTTCCCTTCCAACTCAGTTTCAGTATGAGGTACTAGTTCCCTCCTTAGTACACTACTCAGTTTCATGTTCAGTTCATGTATCTCAGTTCCTTTCATGTCTTAGTATGCATGTATGTTTCATGAATTCAGTTCAGTCATGAATCTCAGTTCGGAGTCAGTTACTCCATCTGTATTTAGTCTATAGTATTCAATTTTTGGGATTGGAGTTTTTTCCCTATCTTTTCAGCTAAGTTAGTCTCCTTTAGAGGATAAATATTCCCAAGGGGGAGATAATATAATACCCCAGAAGTCTCCAAGATCAGACCCTATAGTTGGAATAGAATTCAACAAGGAACCAGCAAAAGTGCCACAGAACGACTCATATGACGAGTTGTGGTGCCAACCAATGATCTTTTGTATGAGTCGTAGTGAGGACCAGATCAGGAAGGGGTCAGTGGTAGTGACTCAAGGTACGATTCATCATTTGGTCTGATGGGCCGTTAGTTCACCCGTCCTGTAGGAAGTCCTAAAGTTGGTAAAATTTTCCTCCAGAACTAACGAGTGTCAGGGTGACTGTTTATCCTTGTAACGAGTCATTAGGATGAGCATTGGAAGAGTTTTAGAAATGGTACAAGTGTGATTATTGTGACCACGAGAGAAATAACGGACCATAGGTTCAAGTAACGACTCATTCTAATGAGTCATGGGATGAATGATCAGAAGATGGAAAATTCAGGGACCAAGCAACAGATGGTCACCACGAGTCGTGGTGACAACCAACAACTCATGGTGTGGCTCGTTGCCACTGTTGAGCTGCTTTTAAGTGCGAATTTCTAATTGTATTTTTTTAACTTTCATTCTTTTAACTCCTAAACTAAGTTATTTTGGGTTTCCTTAAGGGAGTATTAAAGAGTTTTACTTAGTCTAAACTCTCATTTCTCTCCAAACATCTTAGATTGAAGATCAACCTCTCAAGGCTCTCAAGCAATTAGGGTTCTTCTTCTTCTTCTCAACTCTCTTGGGTCTCAAGTCTAAGAAAGAATTTATCAAAACCCAGGTATGTAGGGTCATGAATGGGGGATTTCTTCCACCCCCATGCCCAATCCAAACTCAATTACATGATTTCAATTCCTTCAAGTCTCCAATTATAATTTTCATGAATTTCTAGGCTTAGACCCTTTTTGATGAAATCTCCATGATCTCTTATAAAACTGATTCTCTCATGATTCCATTTATGTTTTATGATTATGATTACATGATCTCTATGAAAAACTGTTATGATTCTCTATTTTCAAATTAGCATGATTTTACTCAAGTATGTAATAATCTCATGAATATCAAGCTTATGTATCATGGTTGATTTCTCTGCATTGTTTTCATGGCTAGTTCACGTATTTAAGAAATTTATGAATTTTATGATTTATAACTAGCCCATGAAAAATCAAGTATATTTCATTATTCTGATATAAGCACTATGTATATTTTGGGAGTAGTATTTAACATCGAGTAGGCTGGGGTTCCAGCACACCCAGGTCTCAGAACTACATACCACAATATCCATGATAGGGTCCTCCTTAAGAGTGTCTCCTTCATGGTTTTTACCCTTGGAAAGATATGAACACACCTTCCAGCTAGGGTTACAAGTTGGGCTCCATTATTGCTCACTTGGAGTATGTCAGTTATAAGAATCTTCCATTGTTCCTTATGTTTTCACGATTCTTCATGTTCATGTCTTATAATGTTATGACTTATGGTATTTTAACCCGTTGATCAATTTATGCGATTTACTTATAGTTTTAGATATGATGAGCTTTATGATTTTGTTTTTAAAATCTTGGGTCATTGTACTTCTGTTTATGATAAACTACTCATGTTTTACGACTATCACATGATCATAATTTTTAACATGTTGTCTTTATTCTTTTGTTTTACTTAGCCTACATACTCGATACATTTAAAGTATTGATCGCATATTTTAGTGTTATATCATCTTATGATATAGGTTCAGGTGATCAATCTTAGCCCCGTTGCTAGATTCGATCTTGCCCCAAATTCATATCAGTGTTGGTGAGTCCTCATCATCCAAGGGCATCAGTTTAGCATAATGTTTGTTTTTGCGTCACTTCAGTTTTCTGACTTAGTAGAGCTAGTTGTGAGTTTTGTCCCTTCAACTCATCTTATGATTTAGAGGCTTTTCAGACTTGATGTATAGATATTCAGCAGTTGACTTGTCGCCTCAGTTTTGACATTTTATGATATCTTATACTTCCGCTTATGTTTCTTCTTATAACTTATTTTTGCTTAGTGTATGCTTATTTTTATGTTATGCATGTGCCATGGGTTAGCTTGGAGCCATTCATAGTTCTAGGTCCTGTGTTACGTCGGGGGTCTATGCTCAGGTCATGACACTTACATGAAGAGGTGTATATGAAATTACCTTAGGGGTCTGGCAAACAGAGGGACTATAAGGTGTGCCACCTATTGAAGTTACTATATGGGCTCAAACAAGCCTCTAGACATTGAAATATTAAATTGACTGAGGCTCTCAATAGAGCAGGTTTCTCCCAGAGCAGTCATGACTATTCTCTCTTTACTATAAAACAAGGGATTGATATAGTGATCATCCTATTCTATATGGATGACTTCCTCATCACTGGAAGCAGTGTTACTCTGATTGATCAGGCCAAATCTATCATCCACCAAAAGTTCAGAGTTAAGGATCTAGGCTCATTAAAATATTGTCTGGGCATTGAGGTTCTTAGATCTCAAAAAAGTATTCAACTGAATCAGAGAAAATACACTCGAGAGATCATATCGGTAATGGGTTTAGGGAGTACAAAATCATTTACTACTCCTATTGAGGTTAATCAAAAATTGAGCATACATGAGTATGATCTTGTTGTAGGCATTATAGGAGATGCACTGTTGGAGGGCCTCATTGCCTATCAAAGGCTCATTGGTAGATTGTTATATGTAACAATTACCAGGACAAACATAAGCTATGCAATTTTGACCTTGATCCAGTTCATTCAACACTCCAAACAATCCCATTGGGATGCAACTACAAGGATAGTCAAGTATTTAAAATATGCACCTGGATAATAATACATTCTCATGCAGCCATATTCCTCTAATATACTCACATGTCAGTATAATTCAGATGGTAGCATATCATAATCCAAGGAGGTCAACGACTAGTTATGTGATAATGTTTGGTGATTCATTAATATCATACAAGTCAAAGAAATAATCCACAGTTTCTAGGAGCTCAGATGAGGCTGAATATAGAAGCATGACTATAGCAATGGAAGAGGCCACTTGTCTTCAAGGATTATTCATTGAATTAGGTGTTGATATTAGGCAGCCAATGTTCATTCTTGCTGATAGCAAGGATGCTATGCAAATTACACAAAATCCTATATTTCATAAACATATAAAGCATATTAACATAGATTGTTATTTTATTCGTGACAAGATCAAAGAAGGCATGGTAGAAATTATTAATGTTGGGACTAAAGAACAACAGGAAAATTTGCTTATAAAGGACTTAGTCGAGTTCAATATGCACACTTGCTAGGCAAGCTAGAAGTGTTCAATGTTCTTCACCCTCCGTTAAAATTTCAAAATTTAAGTATTGCACATGACAACATCAGCTGCCGGTGAAGTTAGTTAGAAAGGAGGTTATTCTAGGTTGATAGCCTATATTTCCATCTATAAACAGTTAGTGATTAGCAGTGTCAACTGGCATTTGATTTTTCTGATCTCTCATTCTATAAATAGCAGCTATAGTGCAAAAATGTAATACACCAAAATATTTCTTCCTCTGCGATGATTTCTTTACCATGAAATTTCTCTATTTGTCTTGAATTTTGAGATTTCAATAAAATACAATTATTTTTATTGTTAATATTATTTGCATAATTATCTTTTTTCTGCTTCATTTTTTCCTTTCAATTTAGGACAAATTTTCCTAAAGTAACTCTGCTCCCCGCATTCAAAACAGTTTAACTTCCTTGCTCTAAATTTTGGTATAATATTAATGTTACACCCCGTAAATTTTTGACATGTAGATGGCCTATTCGCATGTTGGTTAAGAGTTTTAGAATGCCATACATGCTAGAAAAAGGCCCGGGGAAAG
>JACEIK010000066.1:108306-119509 GCA_018107945.1 Datura stramonium
TCAACAATCAATAATCACATATAGCAAGCATGTTTAAACTGAAAATACTATCTGTAATCTGATTTCTTATTATGAACTCTTTCTGTGTTATACTGATTCTAATACTTCTTTATACTGAATCTGGGATCTTATCTGACTGTATGGCTATACTATAGCCGAGATATTATCTGATTGTATGGCTATACTGTAGCCGAGATACTATCTGACTGTACTGTATCTGGGGTAATATCTGTCTGTCTGATTTACTTTACTAACTTTCATTCTGAATATATGTCATATTATTATAAAACATGCTTGCTAAACGCATAGTGGGCTATACTGAGTCTGAAGTGATATCTCGCCATTGGCGCTGTTTTTACTAACTTTCGTACTGAATATAATATAACAACGCAAGACAGGTTTACTGAATTCGCGCATAACTCATTATTCGACTCCGGGAATTCTATTAAGGAGTTCACTGTATTATACCAGGCTAGAGTTACTAACTTGCTGAAGAAACTAGCTTTACATACCTTCCCATCGGATTATCCGACTAACGGGCGAAGCTCGGTCAGTACTCCAGCTATTTCTCCCAACTGCATTCACATATATGTCAATTAGAACTAAATACACTAATATTCTGGAATAAAACATCACTTTTGATATATTTATAGCCCAAACTTTGGCTTATCGAAAAACAGTCGAAAACTTGTTATTTCTCGAAAGTCCAGAAGGGAGAAATACTCACTTTAAGGCTAGTAGTACATTGACACTAATTTGGAGCAATTCCTCTTACCTTAGCTCGGTAGCGCAATGATTTGCCAACCAAATTTCGCGAAACTAAATCCGTAGGAATGCTCCCTGCTGCTAAATACCTCGGTATCTGAGGTTAATTTGAATTTGGACCGCGTTTGTCAGCGTAATCGAACGATAATTATCAAAACCTCACGTTCCCTCTGTTTCTCGCGACTTTTCTGGAAATTATAACAAGTTAATGAAATAAACCGAAGTTGGAGGCTTTATATACTTGAGCCTGGACAGGGCCAATGTGTCACAGGGACAACGCGGAGGCCCTGCCTCCGTGACACGTTGCCATCACGGAGGGGCTCTGCCCCAGCTCCTTCCACGATGGTTCGACGGATTTCTTATTCGGTCTTTCCCGGGCCTTTTTCTAGCATGCATGGCATTCAAAAACTCTTAACCAACATGCGAATAGGCCATCTATGTGTCGAGAATTTTACGGGGTGTAACACTTGAACACATGATTTGAACATTTAAACTAAATAGATTTATAGGGAAAAACTGATACCTCAAATTGGAACTGAGACGGTAGAGAATAAGCATGGGTATTTAGCTATCATATACGCTTCGGCTTCCACGTAGCTCCCTCAACATGCTAATTCCTCCATAATACATTAACTCAAGCTACTTCTTTGTTCCTTAGCTTCCGAACCTAACGATCTAATATTGCCACTGGAACCTCCTCGTAGCTAAGTCTATCTTTCACACCAACGCTGTCCACCGGGACTGCTAGACCTGGAACTCCAAAACATTTCTTCAAAAGAGATATATGAAACACAGGATGCACGGAAGATAACTCTGAGGGCAACACCAACTCATACACCACCTTGCCAACTCGTCTCACAATCTAGTAAGGGCAAACATAGCGGGGACCAAGTTTCCTTTTATTTTCGAACCGCAGTACTCCCTTCATGGGAGATACCTTAAAAAACACCCAGTCGTCCACGTCGAACTCAAGTTCTCTTCTTCTAACATCGGTGTAGGAATTTTTGCGACTCTGAGCGATTTTTAACCTGTCCCTTATGAACTGAACCTTCAGCATAACCTCATGAACTGAATCTGGCCCTATCATAGATGCCTAACCAACCTCAAACCATCCGATGGGCGATCTAAATCTCCGGCCATAGAGAGCCTCGAAGGGTACCATATGGATGCTGGAGTGATAGCTGTTATTGTAAGCGAACTCGATCAAGGGAAAGTGATCATCCCAACTACCTTTAAATTCCATCACGCAAGCTCTCAACATGTATTCTAGAGTTTGAATTATCCATTCTGCTCAACCATTCGTTTGCGAATGAAATGCTATGTTGATTTTAACCTGAGTTCCAAGCCCTTTCTGAAAAGACTGCCAAAACTTGCAGGTAAATTGGTTACCTCGGTCTGAAATAATCTACAAGGGCACTCCATGTAATTGAAATAATTCCCAAATATATAGTTTGTCATAATCCTCCACTGAATCCGTGGTTTTCATAGGTAGAAAATGTGCAACCTTGGTTAACATATCTACCATAACCCAAATAGAATCATGTTGTCATTGCATGAAACCACGACTCGTGGTATCCATTCGTTGGGTCCACTTCTTCACTTATACTTTTGGATTCTTCCCACGCTCGACAGGACGAGTTGTTGATTCAAACAATGGGTCGTTAGGTCGACTGTTGCCAGCCCTCTTCACAAACCTAAACTTCCTTACCACGAGCCTCATCACGACTCGTGGTTTCTTCCAACGAGTCATGGTCTTGATCTGTTACATGCACTAGAAATCCTAGCAACCAAACGATGACTGGTGACCACGGTCATCACTTCTCACCATGAGTTGTTGGATGACCTATGGTATCCCAAACATCTAAGGCCCAGCTTCTCCCACTATTGCAAACAACGACTCGTTATTCCAAGCAATGAGTCGTTACTTCGTCCGTTGTCTCCACTGCCACCAGGACTTCCCACCACCACAAATGCATACAATGACCCGTGGTTTGATACCACGAGTCGTTACATCACCCGTTCAGTGATAATTTCCCAGTTTTCAGCCAACTTCAAATTTTGATCCTGAGTCTAATCTTAGGAACTTCCGGGGTATTACAAAGTAATAAGAGAAAGTAGGAAGAAGGGGAGCCCAAAATATGATTTTTACTTGCTGCTTGAACAATAAAATAAAGAGTTCTAATAGTGAATATCCTTATTGATTCTACAAGCAGAAACTTGCATTCTAGTAGTGAGAAAAGGGACATGAAAAGAAAAGAAAGATGGTGAGTAGAGTGAAGGGTGAACAATAAAGAAAAAATGGTGGACTTGAAAGATGAAAAGTCTTAAAAGTGCTTAGGATTAGTAGTCACTATAAAAGAAATACCATTCCTTCCCGTTCCTTAGCCGATATTACAACCAAAAAAAGTCTTATGATCTTAATCTCTTGAAATAACTAAGTAGTCTAGGTGTACATAGAGGGCAAGATTATGGTATGTTGCATGTGTATGTTACATCATTTCTGAGTGTGAGTGTGCCTTACTTATTCTGTTCCATGCATTACATTGATAATTTAAGAGAGGAACATCACTAATAGTGAGGGGCATAAGATGTCTATGTCGGTGTACTATATGTAGCATGTTTCGTACTTAATCATGTTGGCCCCTATTTTTAAAAAAGTAAGTTGGTTATAGAAGTTGTGTAGTCTGGAATGTGAAAACTATGTGTGTGCTTGATGTGAATTGTTATAAGCTGATGAACCACTTAATCATATGCTTTATGCTATTTGGTTGAGTGTGAATTGGTAGAGGTGACAAATTGTGACAAAATATGAGTTGGTGCATGGAATTGAGGATTTTTCAAGGAGGAACAATGGTTTAAGTGTGGGGTGGTGATGTTGGGAATATTATTATGCCCATTTGCCAAGTTTTGACCTATATTTTGCCATTTTTTGAGTTCATAATCCTTATGAAATGCATGAATTTATGATTTCATGTGTCTTTTGAGCTATCAAATGTTTCTAGATGTTTTGAGCAGGAAACCAAGGGAAAAAACCCAAAAATGACCCAAGGTGTGAAGAAAGAAGAGTTTGCTAAAGTTGGCCTAGGGCTATAGCTAGTGTGGCGCACCAACCCCTGAACATCAGAGAAATCTACACAAAGTTGGTGATACGGGTGGTGTGGAGTTCCATGTCCCAAACTTTATAGGAGAATTTGATCAAAAACTTGGAGAGATGAGAGGCGTGGAGCACCCGAAGCATCCCAAACTTAGAAAACTTTTCCAATATTCTGGTGCTGTGGGTGGAGTAGGGTGCAAGAGGGGATCTAATGCTCAGATATATCACTAATACTCGAGTGCTTTGTGTGGCATTAGGCGCCCAGAGGGTCCAAAAGTTCAAAAATCTTTCTAACACCTTGGTGCTATGGCTAGCGTGGGGCGCCCAGAGCTAAACTTCATAGGAAAATTAAGTCAAACTTGGTGCTACGGATGGCGTGGCATACCAGACTCATTCTAGGACGGATTTTGCTGATTTTGAAGCTAATTTCTTGAGGGAAAAAGTGTCATTTGAGGTTTCACCTATAAATATAACATCTAGGTCATTTGTTGATAGCGTCCAAACTACACTACTCTTAACGAGAGAGCGTACACGATTGTTGCTCAAAACAAATATCATGACGAATGTCGGGATCGAATCCTACAGAGACTAGTGAATGATTTATGCAAGAGTTGTTTTAGGAAATTTGAATTAACTCGTACCAATCAAGAGAAATAAAACAATAAATTTTTTTAGGGGGAAAATTAAGTTAACAATATTTTCGATTTTAAACCAGCTTGCCAAAATAGCAAAATAACCAAAATTGATAGACAATAATGAGAAAAGACTAGAGGTGTGGTGTAGATGGGGTTCTAATAAAATAATTATATGCTAGCTCATCAAATCACTGTGAATAAAAGTAAATAACTTTGGAAAAGATGGCACTCTATGTTTTACAACCTCATGGATGCCTTTTTCTCGAGTCCTTTCGAACCTCAATACACAATTCAATTAGCCCAATAAAGTTTGAGTTAATAGTTGAACTATATATATTCATCAACTACTAATTAGGATTATGAATATGGGTTTTGGCTATTTCTAGCCCAACTCCACACAATCACATCCATTCCCACAATCAAATTCTCTCTCGATACTTGAATTCTTCTTTTTCAAGATAAAATCAAGTAAGAAAAGTAAATCCACATTTGCAACTATGGATCATCAATTATGAATTGGAGAGAACTCAATATATTTTCAATAATTAAGCAATATTGAGATGAATCTAGCAATACCCAATCTAATTAAGCACCCATCATCACAAACCTCTAGTTGATGATTTAGCTACTCATGATTAAGAATCTAAAGAGTATATCCATCAATAAACTCAATGAGTCATTAATAAGAGAAAGCATAAACAAGCTCAATATATGTCTGCAACAATGGTTACACCTTGATAAGGAAGAAGATGAAAATAAGAGAAATAATATTCAACAATCTCCTCCAATGGGGTTCTTCGCAATATTCAACAATCTCCTCCAATGAGGTTCTTCTCTTTCTCCCAAGCAAAAGAAATGTTCAAAAAGCTAAAAAGTATAAAAGTTATGTACGGAGTACTTTTTTCTAGACTATATACAAAAATAGGGCAACCAATCACCTCTTTTCTTCAGTGCTGGACGTAATTGTCCCTATTCATGCGTTTTTTTACTTGTGGGGGAGCCGGCGGTTCACCAGTTGCATTCCGAAAACCACCGTCCATCATTTTCTGCACTTCCAGTGATTTTCTAGGACCATTTAGCAACCCTTTGGAGGTTCGGACCTTCATCCGTGATCCGCCGATTCCTTTACTCCTCAATGCAGCAAGTTCAAGCACCTATAGGAGATTTAAACGACGAGTCACTGGTTGATGTTCACAGTCGTTAGTTTCCTTTTCTCCCAAAGTAAGTGGTCATCTGCATTTTACCGACTTTTTGCCGGTGTCCTCCGATGGAGCACCGATTTTCACCTGATTTCATCTTTTTAACTCCACTTCTTATTCTTTCTCTTCAACTCAGATACATGCACATAAGAAAGCAGAAAGGGCATAAAATTTATCTAAATGACTTGAAAACTAAGCTAAAGCTCATGCTTAAGAGCCTAATGACTTGGTAAATTACCAACTCATCAAACCCCCAAACTTGAATCAATTCTTGACCTCAAGTAATGTAATTCTTATCAGTTAATAAACATGCCACTCCACCAAAGTTTAGACATCAATGACCAATTAATCCATGACAACCCAAGAAATGCTCACCAACTCACCGAAAAAGAGAAGCAAATTCCCCAAAGAAATCAAATAAAAATAAATGGAAAATTTTTAAGAGTCCAGCATATTTTAAAGGAATGATTCACAAATGCTTTCATTTTGAAAAATAAAAGGCATGGATTATCTAAAGAAATACACATAACATCTCAATTCCTAATTACTGCACATTAAAAGCTTGCCTTAGAGCTCGCACTACTCATGCCTCAATCACACCTTTACCTTAATGCAAGTGTGTCCTTAAAAGGAATGATGCCACTAACCAAAGAGAGAATCCCTTTTTACTATCATAAATTAATGCACACACAAGGGATTTTAGAAAAACATCATAAAACTCACTCTCCCAAAAGAAATCTTCATGCACACAACTCGGCCCATAGGCTTGCCCTTCGTGTAATTCGCCACTAACGTAGAGCAACTACACTAAAAATCAATTAGGACTTGTGGGTCATGATGAAGGCTAGGATAATGGTAAGACAATTATTTGGCTCTAGTGACTATATCCTCACTAATTCCTTTATGTGAACACTTCAATCCTTCCCATCTAACTTGTTATATCAGTCACGCCCCGATCTTACACCCTGGACGGAACACGGTACTTGGAGTCACATGTAACCCCAAGTCAACCCCTGGTCTATCATACACTGGCATTCTAAGTAAACATAAAATATAGAGGTAAGCATTAAAGTGAAAATATAAAGCATTCATGAAAAAAATGGAACTGAATCCTAAGGTTTAAAACATCTGAACAAAACTACAAGTCTGAAAAAAAACCAAGTCTGTGTCTGAAAGCCACTACAACTGATGAGTTGCTCAGACAAGCCCCCAGCTAACTCCAAGTCTAAATAGAACAAAAATAGAACTGAAATAAATAATCTTCATCCTCAAAAGAATAAGGACTCACCAATGGTGCAGCTGGAGTCTTTTGAGAGCGATCGGCTAGCGAGGCTGGGATTGAGATCCTGAAGCTATATCATAAAATAATACAACATAAGAGGTATGCGTCAGTACTTTGAATGTACTGAGTAAGTGACAGAAACCATACATAAGAAATAAAAATGTTGAACTTAAAGACATGTAATGACCAACAGAAGCTGTTGAACTGAATAACTGTAATAACTGAGATGGTCAAAGACATGCCCTGAATGTGAGATTCTAATCTAAACTGATCTGAGACTGAACCAAGATGACTAGTGGGAGAGTCTAACCGACATGTAACCATATGAGCTAGATTCGGAGTCCGATATTACACCCCATCGATAGGACCCAATATACCTTGCCAGGGTATATAGACATGAATTGGGTGATCACAAATCTGGTGCCATGAGGCCAATAAAACTGTAACCAACGGTGGTAACGTAGTTCTGGGAACATAGTGTGCTGGAACCCCAGTGCGCTCGGTGCTAAGTCCTACTCCCACTGGATAGTCCTAGACTGAATACTAAGCTGGTAGCTCAAAACTGAGGCCCAAGAATAGTCAGGGATACTTATCTTGAAGCACCATGAGAGTCTTATTGGACCGGATTCTATAACTGCATTCTAAGACTGGTCAGAGCTTCTTATCTGGAAGCGTCATAACCGTATAAAGAAAAACCTAAAATCTGGTACTGAGTGTAGTTCTGATAACTAAGAAGAACCACTAGCACCTCGTGAAAGTACTGTAGTCAAACTGGCCAGCTGACAAATTTTGAATAACATTGAGGATTCTAACATTCTGACTGAAATGAACTATTATGTAGCTAACTGGGATTTCAATTCATACTAACAACATGGGAATCCACAATAGTGATATAATCAAGCAATAAGGAAGACTAACTCAATAGGAAAAAATTCTAGGTGATCTCATTCAACATTAGGGTTAAAATCATCCTTACAAGAAAGATAATTTATACAACATCTAGATAATGGAGAATATCCAACAATCATCTTAAATCATATTCCAAAAGCTATAACGAAGTTTGGCACATAATTCATCCCCATTTGAATGCTTAGGGTTAGAATTCACTTTACGGGAAACAAAATCAATATAGTCATAAACTTATGGAATCATATCTAAAATAAACGTGAATAACATCCTACGTGAATTCAATGAAATCCTAAATATATGCCCTTCACAATCGAAAAATCAGGGCTAGTATTCATAGAGAACTAGGAGGGATTTAGGGGACACAAGGGAAGAATTATTCCCTTGTTGAATTTCGATATACCTGGCTAAAATTTCCTGGAGAAAGAAGCTTGAATGGCTGCACTTGGTGAGGAACCCTAGACCTTGCTTGAGAGCTCTTGAGAGGAAACTTACTCTAATTTCTCTGAAAATCTAAGTGGGAATGAGGGGGAAACCATTTAGCCTCTCTAAATTCCCTTAAAATAGACCAAAACGACGTAGTTTAGAGTCTAGGAGGTAAGGAAATTACTGAAACACCTTTAGAAGATTCGCAGAAAATATAGACTGTCAGGCCCCCAAGAGGGAGATCACAAATTATGCCCAGTGACCATGATTCTTGGTCACAACCATCAAGTGCACTGCCATGTTCCCTTTGTTTCTCACCATGAGGGAAACCATGACTCGTGGTGAACCTAAAGACTCTTTGTGACCCACCCATTTCCCACACTTCCCAAATCTCAAATCATTTCCAACATGTTGACCACAACTCTTCCCAAAAATTGTGGTGACCAACCACGATTCATAGGGACCTTCCATACGGTACACTGCCAAGTCTCCTTCATTTTCCTTTAACCCTTGCCCAGGATTGACTCAACGAGTCGTGGGGTCTGACCATGACTCGTGGTCACATTCATGGGGACTTCAACACCCAAAATTCCAACTCAAGCCCTGTACCTCAGCACGAGTCACTTTACGACTCGTGGTCTACCCCCACGGGTCACAAAACGACTCATTCTGTGATCTGGTGCAGAAATTCTATTTTTATCCATTTCAACTCCCGGGTCTGATCTTAGAGTTTCTAGGGCATTAAAATATCTCCCCCTTGGGAATATTTGTCCTCGAATGTGGAAAAACACATAGAAAAGCATAGAATTGCAATCATTATACTCAAATACTAATTATGAAGTCTGAAAACTAACAGAATAACTACCTGTGAACTAAACCACAAGTTTGAGCTGAATTCACTAATCATACACATATAAATTCACCTGAAAGAAACTGGAACACATGAACTGAAAAGAGTTTTGAGGAGGAAATTGATACCTTAAACTGAAGCTGAGCCAAAATAGAACAAATGTTGGTATCTAGCCATCATATCTGCTTTGGCATCCCATGTAGCTCCCTCAACCCGTTTATTCCTCCACAAGACATTGACCGAAGCTACCTCCTTGTTCATCAGCATACGAACCTGACGGTCAAGGATCTGGACTGGGACCTCTTCGTATGATAGACTATCTTCCACTTCCATACTGTCCAGTGGCACAACTTAAGTTTGATCACTGATGCACTTCTTCAATAGTGACACATGGAATACTGGGTGCATGATTCCAACTCTGAAGGTAATTCCAGCTCATAAGCTACCTTACCAATTCGCCTTAGAATTCTATAGGGTTCCACATATCTCGGACTGAGCTTTCCTTTCTTCCCAAATCTTATTACCCCTTTCTTGGGTAAAATTTTCAGATAAACCTAGTCATCCACGCAAACTCCAATTCTCTTCTACTCACATAAGCATAAGATTTATAATGGCTCTGAGTTGTTTTCAATCTTTCTCGGATGAGCTGTACTTTCTACATAGCTTCATGAACCGAGTCTAGCCCGATTATAGTAGCTTCACCAACCTCAAACCATCCGATAGGATATCTAGACCTCCTACCATACAATGCCTCAAACGGAGCCATCTGGATACTGGAGTGGTAGATGTTGTTGTATGCAAACTCGATGAGAGGCAAGTGATCATCCTAACTGCCCTTGAAATCGATCACACACACTCTCAACATATCTTCTAGGGTCTGAATAGTCTGCTCATCTTGTCCATCTGTCTGCGGGTGAAAAGTTGTGTTGAACTTGATCTGGGTACCAAGTCCTTTCTGAAAGGACTTCCAGAAGTGAGAAGTGAACAGCGTACCTCTGTCTGAGATAATGGACCAGGGCACCCAATGAAGTCTAACTAACTCCTGGATATAAAACCTAGCATAGTCCTCAACTGAATCTGTAGTTTTAACTGGGAGGAAGTGTGCTGACTTAGTCATCTGGTCTACTATCACCCAGATAGAATCATACTGCTAACGAGTATGAGGTACCCACGTAAAAAGCCATATTCACTGCTTCCCACTTCCAGGTGGGTATGCTGATATCCTGAGTCATAGCTCCCGGTCTCTGGTGCTCTACTTTGACTTGCTGGCTCTTTGGGCACTTAGCTACAAATTCAGCAATGTCTCTCTTTATTCTGTTTCACCAGTAAATATCTCATAAATCTCAGTATATTTTAGTGGCACCAGGGTGGATGGAGTATCTCGAGTTTTGTGCTTCAGCCAGTATCTTCTGTCCTAAATCATCAACATCTGGTACACATAATCTAACCTGGTAACGGAGCATACCATCTTCCCCTTTCGAGAAAGCCTCAACTTCTTTTGTGAGAACCACTTTCTTAAGCTAAAGTAAGATGGGATGTTCATCCTGTTTGGACTTAACTTCAACAAACAAAGAGGAATATGACCCACTTTGCATTACCACTCCACCCTCAACTGAGTCAACCAGCTGCACCCCTAACCGAGCTAGTCAGTGAATACTGTTCGAACTCAACTACACGCAAGTGCACGAGGTCATACAAGTAGTAAAGTGGATTTATTTCAAGCCAAGTATCGATCCGACAGGGACTGTAATATGGCAGTAATTTTCCTAATTGTTAGTAAACGATTTCATTATGCAGGTAGACAACCCAACAAATAATGCTTTTGAGTCAAGATTAATAGTTAATGTGAACCTAAGTGAATATTGTAAGTTAAAGTCTGGACAATAGCAAGGAACAAGCTGAGGTTAAGGCAAACATGCAGGGATATAATTTATTAATTAAAATAAGTCAATCTTCTCTTCGGTTGTTAGTCAGGAATTAATAACCCATGGATTGGATCTTTCGACTCCTTACCAATTAAAGAATCACGAGACTTACATTACACAT
>JACEIK010000066.1:151123-227520 GCA_018107945.1 Datura stramonium
GATAGATCCCGCTAGGCACCAGAGGTGCTTAGGCTCAGTAGTTTAGCAGTCTAGGTCCTAATAGGGCACCAGGTGCCAGTCATACCCCCCAAGGCGGGGCATGACATATTCATTTCCAGAAAATGGCAAAAATATACTTTGAACTTGGTGGAGACTCTAGTTTGAAGCAAGCCTTCGTTTCATCCTTGCCAAAGATGTTAGCAGGACGAACCTTGATGATTATTGAGTAAAATTTCCAGTCAATCACAATCCCTCAAGTTTTCTACATAAGGCAAGAAATTTTCATGGCATTAGAAGATATCTGTACAAAAAGATTTGTTCTGAAGCAGATCATGCAGAACAATCCAGCCCTTGATAAAGCTTGTAGCAAGACTAACCTAATCACCAGGTCTAGTTGCTCTTGCCATGCTCAAAGGCAAAGCAGATACAAAAAATACAAGAAGTTCAAATGGCCAAAGCCTACTGGAGGAAGATCCAAATACACCAGGCGAACAAAATACTTCAGGAGTAAGCGTCTAGGCAGGTTCCAGAAGAATGACAGATGCTTCATATGACACAAGATTGGAAACTTCCCAAAGAACTGTCCTCAAGCTAAAAAGTCTATCCGGCTTCTCACAAAAATAGAAGAATATACTGATGTCAGGGACAATGATCTTGAATCAATCCTTTCTACAAAAGATAAGCCTTCAGAAGACACCCTTTTCTCCATGGAAGTATATGAAGAACATGGGCATGACCATTACCAAATTTCAGAGGCTGAGGAAATCAACAACATTAGCAATATTCCTAAAGTCCACTTGAATGTTTATCCATCCAAATGGGATAAGCCAATTCAGGTCATTGTATTCATGGATATTGGTGCGGCCTCAACATTGATGAATCCAACAGTACTTCCTGGTGATCAGTGGATCACTCATTTCAAGAACTTCAACACTGCATCAAATGGAATCCTGACAACAACGTTCATCAGAAAACATCTGATAACTATCGAGTTCTTCCCAGAACTAAAATTCATAACAAAGATGTTCAGATTAGATGTCCCAAGAAAGGATCTCATAATTAGATTTGATATATTTAGAAAACTCATGGATCGACTCCACATTGGAGCCGTTCAAAAAGCAGTTCAAGCCATACTCAGAAGTATCACGTTTATTCCAGATCACTGAAGATGAACAAATTAGAGAAATCGAGCAACAGTTTATGGAACATTCATGTGCTGAATCTCATAAGGAATTCATGAAGAAGTGTCGCAACCCACTGTGGATGAATGAAGAATTCTTCATCAAACTCCCATTCAAGAAGAATGAAAACATCAACCCAACCAAGGCAAGCAACTATGGCATGAACCTAGAGAACCTTCAGCTTGCAAAGAAGGAGTGCGCTGAACTCATGGAGTTTGGACTAATCGAGCCGTTTGATTCTTAATGGGCATGTGAAGCTTTCTATGTCAACAAGAGATCTGAGCAGAAAAGAGGTAAACTTAGATTATTCATAAACTACCAGCCACTCAACTATTTCCGCCAAGATGATAAATTCCCTATACCAAATAGGCTTACCCTATTTTCACACTTAGCCAAAGCTAGATATTTTTCCAAGTTTGATCTCAAATATGGATTTTGGCAATTGGGGATACATCTTGAGGAAAGACCAAAAACAGGATTTTGCATTCCTGATCAACACTTCCAATGGAAGGTTATGCCATTTGGGCTGAAAGCTGCACCCTATCTATTCCAAAAAGCCATGATCAAAATTTTTCAGCATATCCTCCACACTACACTAGTATACATTGATGATATCCTATTATTTAGTGATACTTTGGAGGAACACTTTGCCTTACTCTGTCATTTTCATGATATAGTAAGAGAAAATAGAGTTATGCTCTGCAAAGAAAATGGTCCTTGTTAAAAAAAATGATTTCTTAGGGATGCATTTTAGTAATGGAGCATATAGTCAGGGTCCGCACATATGTCAGGAACTACTCAGATTTCCAGACACCAACTTTACAACAAAGCATCTTCAACAATTTTTAGGGATTATAAATTATGTTAGAGATTTTATTCCTGAAGTATCTACACATATTTCTCCACTTACAAAAATTCTAAAAAAGAATTCCCAAGCATGGGGTAAAAAGCAGGATGAAGTTGTCCAAAGGATCAAGCAAATGTCCCAACAGGTGAAGACTCTCTATATTCCTTCAGATAGAAAGAAGATACTGCAGACTGATGCCAACAATGAATACTGGAGTGCAGTTCTTATTGAAGAAAAAGATGGCCTTAGAAGGATATGCGGATATGCTAGCTGAAAATTCAAGGATTCAGAGCAGCATTACCATTCCACCTTCAAGGAAATTATAGTGAAGAATGGAATCAAGAAGTTCAACTTCTTCATAATTCACACTGAAGTCCTAATCGAGATGGATCTGAAGGCGATCGCGAAGATAATCCAGTTAAATCGAAAGATACTTCCACACCTGCAAATTCTCAAATGGGCATAATGGTTCTCACCCTACAAATTCCAGGTGAAGCACCTGAAAGGGAAAGATAATTTCCTGGCAGACTTCCTATCCCGACCAGATGAATTCACAAAAAGGTTTATTCCAGAGAAGCCTAAGAAGATGAAGGAACTAGTCGGCCATGTGTTCATGATTACCAACCCACCAGGTCCTAGGTCATCAAGGCTGCCCAGCCATCCGGCAGACTTGTTCAGTAAATATGTGGACCCATTCAATCCATCCATCCTAATCGAAAGATGGACTTTCTATGAGCTACAAGTTTTCAAAAAATACAGAGGATCCATTTTAAAGCCTTATGGAGTCAACCCAAAATACCCGTTTTGTCACGTGTTCATTCCACTTGCTAATGATTTCCCACAAGAACTTTTATGGTTCTTCTGGTACTTATGTCACCAGTATTACATCCTGATGGAATTCAAATGCAACATATTCAGGAATTTTGACAAGATTGAACCAACTTTGAAAATATTTCTACAGTGGTTCAAACCGCAGAAATACTGGGTCCAATGCTTCAAGAATTCATATGATGCAAAGATATTCTTGCTGCATTGAGCAATCAAGTTAATCAACGGGAAAGTCCATGCCGAGCCAGAATTATCTTTCTGTTGGGGATTTTCAGTCTCTATTTTGTCCTTGGAAGAAGAATACTATGAATCAAAAAGGATTATCTTCCAGCAAAATAAATGCATTCCAAAAGAGGTTTGGCCGAAAGAATAGGCACCACGGAACCACACTGATAAACATCCTCATTGGGAAGAAGTCCAAAAAGTAAAAAAGGAATATCAGGTACCCTACAAGATTACTAGGGATGAAATAATTCAAGCCATTACACGGATCAGGTTGAATGTCCCATCAAATACTTCATCACAAGACTCCCAAAATATGGAACAAGCTATTGTAGAAACCTCGAGAAAAAAAATGCTATTTTACGAGACCGTTAAAATGGAGTTTGCATGATATTAGTTTCTTTGCCGGCAAACATGGAGTCCGATAGGATCCAAGTGGAGAATGCTCAAACCCACCAATGACACCTTCATGCATTGTCCCACCGGATAATGGATGATGACATGTGCAAGACGTATGCGAAATTCTGGAAGATCTCTGCCTCAGATCACCCGCCGAAACTTACTACCCATATGAAGACGAAAGCGGTCCCCACTTCACATGCTTTTCGCATGGGCTTCCTTGTACATATTAGGCTAGCCATTTTATTAGGCCATTTGGTTTATTAGTTGTCTGTTGTTATTAGGCTTTGTAGATGAGTTTTCTTAAATAAGCATGCCAGATTTGTCTTTATAAGGCCATGTAAATACGTGTGTTGTTTTCATTTGGTTAGGTTTTCTAGAAAGGTGTGCCAAGTCTATCTTGTATGGAGTCTTATCTTGTAGTCTCCGAACCTCTATATAAAGGAGGCTAGGTTGTCCATTGTAACTCGGAGTTGAATAGAAACATCAGAGTCTGTAAAAAATTTCCTATGTTCAATAATATGAGTGTTTGCTAAATTCTCTCTTGTTATTCCTTTCCAAAGGCATGGTATGCCTGACCCTTTTGAAGTAGTATAGGGCCTCGACGTCATGTAAGCAAGATTGTTACAAGTACAATAGTTTTCCGAAGTATATAAACAACTAAATTTATAAGTAGAGTAAAAGATTTCCCGAGTTGTGTAGCTTGGAAAACCATCCAGATGGATGTAGAAGCCAGACCCTTTTTGTAGGGAAATTCTTTTATGTCTATGATGAAATTTACTGTTCGACTGACTTGGCAATTCATCCTTCGGGATTTTGAAGCTGGGTTTCGTGGAAAGCCGTCCTTCGGGATGTTGGGATCATGGAAAGGATGGCCTTGGATAAATTTACAATTTGACTCTCATGCGCTTGGTCTGGTGTGCTATATTGAACTGGTTTGTTGGTGTGGACCCGGGGACCGCAACTACTTGGAACTGGCCTTTGGTTCTGCTAGAGAGCATTAAAGGTGGTGTCTGAGTTCTGTTCTCTGTACCTTTTGCCTGTTTTAAGGCTGGGGAATCTTTATCAATATTGTTGTCCAATGTAATCACACCATCAACCCACATAGTTTTATCCAATAGCTTAAATAAAGGGCATGAAGCCCACATGCACAACATACTCACAAGGCTAGGCTATGGTAATGAGTTGCTAGCTGCTTGCCCCTTCTTTTGAATTGATTTTCAATAATTTCTCCAACATTGATGTGTATATGATACATAATGCAGACGATAAGAATTGCGACTTTAATTGGGACTTCTTTTGTATTCATGGAAGGAATTAACCGAGCATATACCATTTAGCCACATACGGGCTTCAAATTTTAGATCACGACGATGAATTAGACCCCTGGAGATGGCCCATTATGGTTGATCTAGTGAAATTACGCTGGCTAACCATTGGAATTGATTCTCTTTATCTTCCACCTTCCTAGGGAAAACTAAATTTGGTTTGATTGGCTCAACCCAATAGAGGGAATTGATTGCTTCTAGAGTTATGAGCATCTCTTGGCTATGCACCCACGCAGACGGTAGACATGGCATTGTATCTGTTCGGCCTTTGTGTTTTAGGATACTTTTCCGCACCCTATATGTTGCATAGAACTCCCACACCAACTCAGGGAGGTAGGGTCGATGGGTATGGTGAATGGACCCCAATCTCACATGCCAATCTGATAGTAGATATAGGGAAAATCAGTTTTGAAAGAATCTACCTCAAATTGTGTTTCCGCATGGATGGACCACTTTTCTTTGAATGAAATGTAATAATCTTCCATTCTATCCATCCCAAAGAGAATATGTGTTATACGATGTGCTTCATCATAAGGTAAGCTTGGTGCGTGGATGTTGCTCATTGGTGCTTTTCCTTTTCTCATTCATCTTGATGTGGACATGATGTTGCAGACTAAGGTTAGTATTATGCAAAAACTTTAGAAAACACTCATAACACTAGAGAAAAAAAACAATATCCAAAGGGATGTAAGGTGACATAGGTGATACAGGCGAAAAATCGGTGAAAGGTGAATGCGACTCCGGGGAGCGCCGATAAGTCGTTGGAGGAACTGGTAAGCTGCGGAGAATCACCGTTGGAATGTGGTTTCGTGGTAGAAGTCAATATTTTTTATCGAACCCACGGTTTCACCGGTGATTCGCCGAACATGACAAACAAATCACTGATGGGTTGTCTCCCACTCGGTTAAATCAAAGTGCTTCTCCATAAGCCTTTACACTTACAGATCCATATGAATTAATAAAGACAAATTTCCCTTAAGAAAGTTTTCATTCTATCTATGATTGGGCAAGTTATGAATGTTACACACCTGGCTTTAATCAGAATTCACCCCAAAAATGAAAAATCAAACCACATATCACAAAACAAAACATGAGAAGCAAACCACACATCACAAAACAAAACATGAGGCAATCAAGTAAAAGCAAAGCATCATCAATATCTACTCTTATCATGCATAATGGTGGATGTTCATTCTTAATTTGAGCATAAGCTGGAAAAGCCATAACAAAATGAGATGTGACAACGAGTGGAGAGGTCTTTGAACTTTCTCACTAATGGTATCTCTAAATTTGTGGGAATATAGGTGGAATATAGGTGGAGTGATTACGGAAATGAGGAGAAATATTTAAATATGAAGAAACGGGAACGTGAATTGGCAAGACGGAGGTGGATATTAATGGAAGTTAGGTGGAAAATTCGTTTGTTGGTAATATGAGAGTTTGTGGAAAAAAGGGGAAGTATTGATTATTAAGCCAAAGACCAATCAACCTTCCGAGAAGAACACAAACCTAGATCGGGCATACCGGCAATTGCCGATGAGAATCGATGAGTTGCCGATGTGGGCGCCGATGTGGGTGCCGATGAGCATTACCTATACAAGTCTCCTTATTCATAACCATCAAACGACCGGTGTCTCGCGGATTGATACTGGTGGTTCACCGGGTGAGACGCCTATGTTATGATTACTTCCAAGTACACTGGTTGAGACCGACGGCTTATCGGTGGTTCACACCTTTGCAGTGGAGATTCACTGGATGAGTCACCGAATGTACTCTTAACTTTCAGGTGTACTAACTAGCATCATCGATTCGATGAAATTTGACGAAGTTATATCTGCGTCCCGCCGATGAGTTGCCGATTGCCTCCAGACTTATCCCGTATTCTACTTTATCTCCTGGGGGAGGGTGGTGCCTTGTGCTTCCACTTTGGCATTCCACCGATTTAGTGCCAGTCACACCCTGCCCTTCATTTCCTTGAATTGCATTTACATACAAAAATAAAAAATGACAATGCCTTGAAATGTTCAAAGAGAACAGAAAATAGGAATGCTTGGGTTGCCTCCCAAGAAGCGTCTTAGTTAACATCATGGCACGACGGAGGTCCCTTATGTTTTATGGTTCATCCAGGTACATGACCTCTGTTCGACCAACCTCCGTCCAACATTTCCAAATATCTTTTTATTCTTTAACTGTTCACCTTTAATTTTGCCCCATTTTCTCCTTAAAGTTCTATGGCGCCATTTCCGTAAACTTGGGATATCTTGAATGGCCCTGACCATTTAGATTTTAGCTTCACTAGGAATAATCTCAGTCGTGAATAGAACAATAACACCTAGTCCCCTAGAGCAAAACTCCTCTACAAAAATTTTTTGTCATGGTAATGCTTCATGCGGGCTTCGTAAATAGCTGCATTCTCATATGCCTTTATTTGGAATCATCCAACTCATACAAATTTTCTACTCGCCCTTGGACGACGCTTCCCCATTCAATGTTTAAGATCTTCAACGCCAACAAAGCCTTATGTTCTAAATCAACAAGGAGGTGGCATGATTTGCTAAAAACAAGCTGATATGGAGACATTCCAATCGGTGTCTTGAATGTAGTCTGATATACCCACAAGGAATAATCTAAATTCTGAGCCTTATTTGTTCTGTTCACACTGATAATTTTAGTCAAGATAGATTTGATCTCCTAATTTGAAATTTCTACTTGACCACTGGACTGTAGGCGATAAGGGGTGGCCACTTTGTGCTTCACACCATATTTGGCTAACAAGGTGCTAAACAGTCGATTGCAAAAATATGATCCTCCATCAATAATGATAGCTCTAGAAGTGCCCAATCGGGAGAAAAAATGCTTCTACGAAAAAGCTATTACACTCCCCACCCTTTGTTGTGTAATGCTACAGCTTCGACCCACATAGATACATAATCAACTGCCATCAAGATATACGTATTTCCATAAGAGCTCACAAAGGAGCCCATGAAATCGATCCCCCAAGATTGAACAACTCAACCTCTTGGATTGGTGTTAATGGAAGTTCATGCCTCCTTGAAATACTCCCTATTCGTTGACACAATCGCATTGCTTCACAAAGTCATGGGCATCATGATGTAGGGTAGGGAAATAAAATCCATAGTGTAACACCTTTGTTGTTGTCCGAACACTTCCATAATGGCCCCTAATAGTTGAGGAATGACAAGCCTCTAGAATTGGTACCATTTCCACTTCTAGGACATATTGTTGAATTAAACCATTCGTGCAACAATGAAAAATGTAAGGTTCATCCCAATAAGAGTTTCAAACTTCATACATGAATTTCTTATTTTGGTGAAAGTTTAAACCCTCGGGTATGATGCTACTTGCCAAATAATTAGCAAAATTGGCAAACCACTATCTTAAGTCGTGGGTTGCAGCTAGAATATGTTCATCTGGGAAGTTATCATTAATCTCCTCATGGACTTCCGGCTAACCACTTGTCTCTAGGCATGACAGATGGTCGGCCACTTGATTCTTATAAGCCTGGGTTTATCATCTTTCTTGGCCATCAAATATCTGAGTGCAACATGGTCTGTTTGCACCACCATTTTAGTTCCCAAAAAATATGCTTGAAACTTCTCAAACGCAGACACAACAATGAGTAAATCATGTTCAGTCACCATAGAGTTTGTTTGTGCGTCATTTAGGGCCTTGCTAGCATAGTAAATGGGGTGAAATATCTTGTCTTTCCACTGACCAAGGACTGCCCCTAATGCTACCCCACTGGCATCGCTCATGAGCTCAAAGGGCTTTCACCAATTAGGCGTCGTAATGATTGGAGAGGAAACCAGCCTTTCCTTCAACTCATAAAAGGCCTTCATATACCCCTAATTGAAATTGAACTTTTCCTTTTTTTTCTAGCAACCAAAATAAAGGATGAGCAATCTTGGAGAAATACTTAATAAAACGGCGGTAAAATCCCTCGTGCCCGAGGAAACTCCTAACACGCTTCACTGTGCTTGGCAGAGGTAACTGAGAAATGGCGTTGATCTTGTCTTGGTCTACCTCAATTCCTTTCTCAAAGATTTTGTGCCCCAATACAATGTTACACCTCGTAAGTACCTATCGTTTACCAGATGCGTGTGTATGTATGTTGAGAGTTTTTGGAGTATGACGCATACGGGAAAAGGCTTGAAGAGGGGAGCACACGAGTGCATCATCGAGCGAGCAGGAGGCGAAAGCAGAGGCAAGGCACAAGGAGCGCCACGCCGGGCCTCTTCCTTGGCTCCATGAGAAGCACATTGTGCCCGACTCTTGGCTCCGTGGGTGGCGCGCAGCCCCCCCGCCCTTCCACCGCCTCAAAACTATATAAACTCCCTCAATTTATAAGTGACTCATTCTAATATTTCCCCAAAATAAAAAGAGCGACTTAGGCAATAATTTCATTTGATTTTTCACCGAGTTACGCTGTTAAGCTCTGTTAAAAAAAAATCAACTTGCATAACGAGTTCCAGGCCTATGAGCAACGTCCCTGTGGAGTTATTTCTTGAAATATCGCTCGGATTGTCGGAACCCCGCCGAGTAAAGTTGTCACAATCACTTCTAATTGAGTCTTAAGTGGTTGCAAGTGGCAAGTAAGAATTTCTACATTCTAGACTCTCGAGAATTTGTGGGTTTTTAGAAGAATTGAATGATGTTGAGTTGTAGTCAATGTTGATTGGAAGATATCATTATTTTTTGGGTCTTCTTATTGGAATAGCCTTATCCTCAGTGTTAAGGCTGCAATTGAGTGGAATTACTGGTTTCATGTTGTAAGCTGTTTGCGTGAATGAAAGTCAACATTCGATGTATGTTAAGGCTTATCTCTTTCTTAAAGTTATTCTCATCATATAGTGATACGATCTATGCCCTCGAAAATAGATAATAATACGATATGTTGTGATTAGCTGCTGCTCATAGATAATGATCATATATGTTTTGGTTTTGCTACTGCTAGTAGATAAAGATCTTATATGTTGTATTTAGGTGCTTCTAGTAGATAAGCATTATGTATGTTATGGTTAGCTTCTATAAGACGTACTAATATTACACCATCGCTTCCCTCGTCGGGAAAGGGTATGTTTAGTATGACTAACGCTGGGTGTGCCATAGAGAGTTCCCCGTTCACTTGTTTACCATTTAGAGGTATTCTGATGTTTTGTTGTCGTGGCAAGTCCTAAGAAGTTTATGGGTAGCTGTTGGGCCTGACTTGGTAAGTTGGACAGCATAGGGCATAGCTGGGCGATATAACTTTCAGTTTGACGCCTATATTGTTAGTAAAGCTCGTCCAGAGGTCGTTGGCATGCCTTGACGCCTATAGGGACATAATACAGATAGGGTGGTCTTACCTTCGAGTCAGTGGCACCAGGGTTTCCTAGTGAGCTGAGCGACAACCTGCCATATGATTGGCTACTATCAGTGACTGTTAATTTTAGCCGAATAAATGCTTGTCCTACTGGTTGCTCAGGAAACCACTCCATTTTTTATATGTCTAACATACTAGCTGATACCCTATGGAGGGAACCTTATTAGTAGTTAGATGTGAGGCCAATGTCCCAGGTTACCTTTATAGATGCCCAGGTACGTGTTGCCATAAAGGACTAGGTCAGATATACCTGCCTATGAGGTTATGAATCTCCCAAAGGAGTCATATGAAATCTGAACAGACTAAGTTAAGCTATAAAGGGACTAGGACTATAGTATCACAGTATTACTTCCAGGCTAAGAGTTACAGTAAGCTGCTTGTAGAGAGTTAGGGCTGACTGCATAGGAGCATGTCCAATCAGTAGCAGCCCCCAGTTGTTCTAAGCAGAGGAACTAAATAGTTGGTCGTCTACGACCTTACTATTTTCTTATGAGTTATCATTGTTCTAGCTTGACCTTCAAGGTATCGGTTAGGCCACTCCGAACCTCACCCTATTCTGTTTGGGTCGTTAGAGATAATAATCACTGCCAGGACCCTCCGGTTAGGTGTAGGCACATAGGGTATGCCAGTTGGTAGCTATATAGACTATTCTAGGGGCGAGTAGTTGTCGTGTTAGGAATAAGGGGCCAGGTACACCTTTTGAGTGGCTAGATTAGGACTAAAATGTAGTACTTCGGTCAGGATTTACCCCACCTAGGATAGCATTCCATTGACCAACTTTAGGATTTCTGACTGTGACATCTCCTACGGGGCTATGGATCACTCAGAGGAGCTATGTGATATTCCTTAGAGGAGCTATGTGATGTCTGAAAGGACTATATTCAAGCCTATAAGGTCATATTTATGTCCATCTATATGGACCTCTTCTTATCCCATACTGGCATTATTGATCCTCCGTCTAGCCTTGTGTGCCCAGGGTGAAGTTACAGGAGCCCAATGGGCTCAGACACAATTACCGAAGCCCAGAGGGCTCAGTTGTAGGCCCAAAGGCTAGGTAGATTGGCTATACTTACCAGTAGATTCATAAGGACCTGGTTAGGGGTATATAGATTGAATTGTATTTGACAACGCCTATGGGGGCCTCAGTGGGTTACTGTTGTGTTGCTTTCACCTTCTAGGCTTATAAGGGCCAGGTTAGGTTCTTGTTTGTATACTTGATTGTTAGATATAATTTATGGATGTATAGCCGTGCAGCTTCAACTCATATTCGTGTAGTAATTTACTAGATGAAGGTAATGGATAAGAAATTCTACAAGTTAACTTCTACCGCTTCTTGCTATTTATCTTTAGCTCTTTATCAGCTTCTATTACTGCCTTACGTACTCGGTACATATTGTATTGATGCCCATGTATGGGACGCTGCATACTTGCCTGTAGGTTTAGACAAAAAAGGTTTAGGACCTCCTTAGCAGCTATTCGGAGTCAGCAGATTGGTCAGCTCCTTTTGTTCCGAGTTGCCAGATAGTAGAGGTTTCCTTGTCCTTATTATATAGAGTTTAGGTACACCAGGGCCTTTTCTCGACCCATATTTTCACTCTTAGAGGCTTGCAGACTACAATCTTTTTGTTATGGGTTGTTGTTGGCCGTGTGGGGCCTACGTATGTTGCGTTGGGCGTGTTGGCCGTGTAGGGCCTAGTTTAGCTAGTTAGTTACCAGCTTTTTCAGCTATAGTATGATTAGGACCGCCTATTTTCATTCTGTTATGACTAGAAAACATGGTGGTCTTGCCGGCTCGCATAGGATCCCTTTGTTTTTATGTTGCTGAGTTAGCTATTTTTCTTTACAGGTTGTTGCGTGGCCTTGTCAGTCCAAGGTTTTATTTACAGCGAAGATATAATAGTTTGTTTTGTTGATTTGAGTGGCTAGCAGGCACCAGGGGTGCATATGTCCAGCCAGGTTAGCCCAAGTCCCAGTGTGGCATTAGGTGCCACTCATGCCTCCCAAGGTGCGGCGTGACAAACATGGTATCAGAGCAATGTCGTATCCTCGGGAGTCTGCAAACGGTGTCTAGTAAAGTCTTGTTTATAAGTATGTTGTGTGCCACATTTTTTGTGTAGGAGACTTGTAATTCCTCAGAAGCCCTAAGATCAGACCCAGGAGTTGAAACAGAGAAATAAACTAGAAAATCTGCACCAGGTCACAGAACGAGTCGTTCTATGACCTGTGGGATAACCACGAGTCATTAGGTGACTCATGGTGAGGTGCTAGTTTTAAGTTATGGGATTTGAGATTTTGTGTCACCATGGGCATCACCATGAGTCGGGGTCAGACCCCATGACTTGTTATGTCAGCTATGGTCAAGATGGGTTAAGGGTAAATGGTCTTTGGGCAGTAAGGACCACGAGGGGTGACCACAAGTCGTGGTCACTAGAAACGATTCGTAGTGTCCTCCGTTGAGATCCTTAGGTTAATTTGGATAGTGTACATCACAAGTCCTGACCACGAGTCATGGTCCAAGGCAATGACTCGTCCAGTCCCTCGTTGGGACTGGCAGTCAATTTTCCCGTGCGATTTCATTAAGGGATTTTCTGTAATTCCTATGGTAATAAGGCCTAAACTGCGTCATTTTAATATTAGTTAAGAGAGTTTTAAAAGAGTGAAACCTATCCTAAGCCTTACCATTCCATGCATGCAAGACTATGAGGCTCTTAGAGGTTATCAAGCTTAAATCCATCAATTCTTCTTCAATTTCTTTTGGGTGTTCAAGGATGAGGGAAAAATTAATCTACCAAGGTATGTGAGTCCATGAATGAGAGTTCCTTTCACTCTCACGCCCTAAACTCTTCTCAAATTCCATGTATTTCAATTCAAGAATACAAGTTTCATGATCTAGGAAGTTTATCCCAATTCTTGTGAAATTCTCAATGATCCATTTGTGGGTCAATTCATTTCATGGATTAAATCATGTTTTATTATCTATGGGAAGATTTTCAACTATTTTGAATATAACTTTATAGATTTGGATTTAAATCAAATCATGCCCAATGATGCATGTTTATATGAAAAATCAAGTTATGATTTCATTATTATCTTGATCCTCTTTAGCCTACTATGATTTATGATTTATGATACAATTTTTCTTAAATTCTCATCATGAATTTATGAATATAAAGTATATACATGTTTTACAAGTATGCATGAACCTCATGATTTATTATTTATGATTATGGCCGACTCACGAGCCTTATTTCATGGCTAGTTCACGTGTTTTCAAGCATTCTTATGAATATCATGATTTAACTAGTCTATGAATTTCATGTATATTATCTATGAGCACTATATATGTTTTGGGAGTAGTATTTAACACCAAGTAGGTTCGGGGCCTAGGTTTTTCCTCGAATCTCAGAACTACGTGCCACCGTAGTTCACGATGGGACCTCCCTTGAGGCTGTCCCCCTTTGCCCCAAATGGGCGTTTCATGAGTGATATTACACCATTTCATGGTTCTACCCTTGGCAAGGTATAAACACCCTCCTGACTAGGGGTTTACAGGTCAGGCTCCATGTGTGCTCATATGGGGTATGTCGGTTATAAGAATCTCCNCCTACTATTCCTCATGATTTATGTATGATTATTGTTATACACTTTGGCTCAAGTCATGTTTAATGAAGCTTTTCTCTCATGAGTATTATTATGAATGATTTACGAATATTCTGAAACATTGAGCCTTATGTTGCATTATAATATTTATGTTATGATCATGTTTTCCTACTCATATGAACTTTTATGTATTTTAAATGTATGTTTTACTTATCTTGCATACTCGGTACATTTCACGTACTGACCGCATACTCTTTGTTGTATCATTTTATGATACAGGCTTCAGTCTTCAGACTTATCCCACCACTAGCCAGCTTTCAGAGTCAACATTAGTCTCTATTTGTGAGTCCTCATCTTCCGAGGACCATTCATGATCAGTTATCTCGGTATTTTCAGTTTTCAGAATTACAGAGCTAGTTGGGGCCTTGTCCAATCAACTCATCAAACTTAGAGGCTTTTCGGACAATAAGTTGTATTCAACTTTAGACTCGTGTTATATTTTTGTATTATATGTTATGCTTAGACTTCCGCGATAACTATTATGTTAATTCTTCTGCCTTTATTGATTGACTTATAAGTATGTTCATGTCATGGGTCGACTTGGAGTCTCTCAAGCCTCCTTGTCTCGTGTCTCAATCCGGCTCTATGTTTGGGTTATGAAAAACTTGGTATCAGAGCAATGGGTTTAGGACTGTCCTAGGGTGTCTGAAAGCCGCGTTAAGTAATTCTTTTTTAATGGGTGTGAAGCACGCCACACTTATGACTAAGAGGCTACCAGACATGGACACGGACTCAAAGAGTGCCCTTCCGTTAGACCGGGTGACGGTGGAGTCGTGCCCCTAATATCAGGTCTGCAACCCACCCATCTCAGCAGCACGGGTTACCAAGAGAAAGTGGTAGTCAGCCTCAGATGTAGTCGCAGGTATGTTATAAGCCTTCCTATCAAACCTACGATGATTGCTAGTTCGGAGAACTACTATACAAGGTCCAAGATCCCTTTGTGCATTTAAATATTAGATTTATTTCGTGGAATGTAGGGAAATAGTAAGTGAAGGGCCAAGTAGGGTCTTAAGTTTTCTAGTAAAGGAGTTTAATAAATAACTTTTGGGGGTAATCAATCCATCCCCATTTAGATGTTTCCCCTATGTTTCGCTCGATGCTACGCTCAACTCATGCTTATGTTTAGCACCCTAAGATGATAGGTAATCCGTTAGTCAGTGATCCCAATGTTACCCATTCAGCTTCATGTCATGACCCTCGTTAAGTATGTGAACTCATGTCTCTTAGCATGCTCACCTCTATGAACTCAGTCCCTAAGATTTGCCCGATCGGCTCATAACTACGTAGCCACCGTATGTTTTATTTACTTGGCCTCATGGCCCCCTTTTGATAGTGATTCTCACAGTCCATGCCTTTATACTTAGGCAAGGTATATCGGGTCCTATCAGTGGGGTGTATACATCGGACTCCACGTCTAGCTCACGTGGTTATATGTCAGTTATAGCCTCTCTCACTAGTCAGTTCAGTTTATTCTCAAATTTCTTAGTTCAGACCAGTTCAGTGTAGTATCTCAGATTTAGGGCATGCTTATGGCCATCATCAGGGTCATTTTTGACCATATAAGTTATACTTCAGATGTATTAGTTTCTAGTAGTTTCGGTTGGTCATTTCATGTCAGTTCAGTTTAGTTACTAGTATTATCACGTTAATTATGTTTTCTCTTACTTACTCAATACATTCAAAGTACTGACGTATACTTTTATGTTGTATCGTTTCATGATACAGTCGCAGATTCTCAGACCCAACACCATTAGTTGTTTACGTTCGGGTCTCTCTATCAGCAGTAGCAGTGTGAGTCCTTATCATCCCAGGGCACTATTTACTTTTCATCCATTTATTAGTTCAAATTATACTTATAGTTAGTTGGGGGCTTGTCCTAGCAACTCCTCAGTTATATGGCTTTCAAATAGATATGATTTTTGGATTTATCAGCATTATCCAAATGTTTTGAACTTTATGTTTTCAAACTTGTTTTTCATAAATTCTTTATGATATTGTTTATAATTTCCGATGTGCATGTTTACTCATAATACCAGTGTATGATAGACTAGGGGTTGACTTGGGGTCACGCGTGACTTTAGGTACAGTGTTACGTCCAGGGTGTAGTCTCGGGGCATGACAAAAATTGTATCAGAGCACTAGGTTTAAGTATCCTCGGAAGGTCTGAAAGCTGCATCGAGTAGAGTCCTTTTCATAAGTGTGAAGCGCCCCACACTTATGACGAGGGGGCTACAAGATGTTATTAGGAAAACTCTCTTTTGTTCATATTCCTTATCGTGCGTTAAAGATCAATTCCAAAAATGCCCTTCTAATTTGTGCTTAGTTTCTTTTTAGTGAACCATTCCTCCCAGACGCGGTAATGGAAGAATGGCCGGTAATTCCAACAGACCTTCTCCACCATCCCCAGTAGCTCCTCAAGATGATTTGATTTCTACCACAGAGTTTAGAGCGTCCATTCAGTTACTGGCTCAAGCCGTGACCAATCAAGTGAATGAACAAGTGGTTCCGGTAGCCACAAATGGTTCCGCAGCAGCTTCTCGGATGCGAGATTTTACCCAGATGAATCGCTTGTATTTTCACTGAATTAAAGTGGGGGAGGACCCCCAAGAGTTTGTAGATGTGGTCAGGAAGATTACCCGCATTATGGGTGTCAGCTCCTTTGAGAGCGCTGACCTGGTTTCCTACTAGCTTAAAGGGGTAGCTCAGGTTTGGTATGAGAAGTTGAAGGAGGGGCGGGCAGCGGATGCAGGACCAGTGGAGTGGAAAGAATTCTGCGAAGCTTTCCTAGATAGGTTTTTCCCCTGGGAGCTGAGGGAGGCTAAGATGGTAGAGTTTATGAACCTACGACAAGGCAACCGTATAGTGGAGGAGTATGCTTTGGAGTTTACCAGGTTATCAAAGTATGCTCCAGAGATGGTGGCCGAGCCAAGGGCTCACAATTTAAAGTTCGTTAATGGAGTATCTAATCTGGTCCTCAAAGAGTGCAAGACCGCAATGCTTATCAAGGACATGGACCTCTCTAGCCTAATTGTTTACGCTCAGAAGATTGAGGCCGAGAAGTTGAAAGATATGAAGCGTAAGAACAAGCGAGAAAGAACTGGTCATTCAGATTTAGGCCACCAGAGATCTAGCGGTGGTAGCCGCCCATAGCAGTAGCAATAGTAGAGGGCCCCAACACCTATCTCAGCCAGTGCCCCAACCTTTCGGTCCTGCCAAGATCGGAGGGGTGGGTCATCTAGCACTCAGTATCAAGCCCACAGTACAGGGAACAGGTATCCAGCTTGCCCCAAGTGCGGCAAAAATCATCCTAGAGAGTCTCTACAGGGCAGAGAGGGCTGTTTTGGATGTGGACAGCTTGGGCACCGACTTAGAGAGTGCCCGTCAGTAGGGCGAGGGAGATCAAAATCCACTACCTCAGCAACTCCAGTAGGTCGACCAGCTCAGTAGGAACACGATTAGAACCTATGGGCTTTGACCAATGTGAAGTTTGTGCATGTTTAAAGAGGTCGACTGCACTTCGCAGGCCAACTCATCATATGCTACAACATGGCGGTCGCTGCTAATCTTTTTGTTCTCTATCTTCTCATTAGGATCAGGAAAGTTCACTTGGCGTAGTTACTGGTATGTTACGTCTCTTCCATCTAGACGTATATTCCCTCTTAGATCCGTGGAGCTACTCTTTTCGCTCGTGACTCCATATATAAAGTGCTTCGCTTCAATATAAGTCCGTGAGGTCCTCTCACAACCATTCTCAGTCTCTACGCCAGTTGGCAAGTTAGTTAGAGCCAGCCAGGTGTATAGAAACTTCCCAGTATCAATCCTTAATAAGGTTATTCCCGCCGATCTTATAGAGTTATACATGGTCAACTTTGACCTTATTCTCGCATGGATTGGCCGCATTCCCGCTATGCCTCGCTGATTGGTAACTAGAGCTTTCAAGTTCCAAGCCAATGAGCCAGTATTAGAATGGACGGGTAGTAGTTCAGCGCCTAAGGGTAGGTTTATTTCCTACCTTAAGGCCTAGAAACTCATTTCCAAGGGATGTATATATCATTTGTTTTGGGTCAAGGATTCCAACTTTGAGACCCCAACTATTCAATCAGCTTCTAGTCGTCAGCTGAGTTCCTAGATGCGTTTCCTGAGGTCTTCCCAGAGTTCCCACTTAACGGGAAATAGACTCTGTAGTCAGATCTTCTCTCATACACTCAGCCCATCTTCATCCCTCCCGCGTAATGGCTCCAAACAGCTTAAGGAGTTGGAAGGAGCAGCTAAAGGATCTTCTTGATAAGGGTTTTATCGCATACGTCATCTCTCCCTAGGGTGCTCCGGTGCTATTCGTAAGAAAGAAGGACCCTTTAGAATGTGCATAGATTACCGCGCCTAAACAAGGTCACAATTAAAAAACAAGTACCTCTACCCAGAATTGACAATCTTTGATCAACTTTAGGAGCCAATTGTTTTTCAAAATCGATCTTAGGTCAGTGGTACCATCAATTAAGAGTTAGAGAGAGCGACATACCAAAGACAACAGTTAGAACTCAGTATGGTTACTTTGAATTTGTGGTGATGTCCTTTCTCAAGTTAACAAACGCTCCAGCAACATATAGATCTGATGAATAGGGTCTTCAAGCGCTTCCTAGATATGTTCACTGTATTTATCGACGACATTCTTGTGTACTCCGTAAATGAGGAAGAGCATGCCAATCACCTAAGGTTAGAATTACAAACCCTCAGAGATCACCAGTTTTTTGCCAAGTTCAGTAAGTGTGAATTCTTGTTGAAATCCGTGACTTTCTTAGGTCATGTGGTCTCCGATTAAGGGATACAAGTAGATCCTCCTAAAATAGTAGTGGAAGGATTCGTGCCCAGACCCACCTCTTTTACTAAAATCAGGAGTTTCCTGGGCATAGCGGGTTATTACTGGCGATTTTTGGAAGGTTTTCCCATAGCATCTCCTCTGACTCGTTGACTCGTGGCGAGTAATATTTCAAAGTGGTCGGATGAGTATGAGAAGAGTTTCGGTGGAGTTGAAGACTCGACTCACTATCGCTTCCGCTTTAACCCCGCGTAAAGGGACAGAGGGGTTGGTTGTTTATTGTGATGCTTTCAGAGTTGGACTCCCGGTTGCATACTGATGCAGCAAGGCAAAGTGCGATAGCTCTTATGCCTCTAGACAACTAAAAGTTCATGAGAAGAATTATCCAACTCATGACTTGGAGTTGGCAAAATGCGGGTGTTTGCGCTAAAATATGGAGGCACAACTTATATGGAACTCAAAGATGTATTTATAGATAATAAGTTTTACAGTACGGGTTCAATCAAAAGGACCTAAATCTTTGTCTGAGAAGGTGGTTAGGGAACTAGTGAAAGACTATGACATGAGCGTGCTATATCACTCGGCAAGGCCAATGTGGTGGCCGATGCCCTAAGAAGAGTGTCTATGGGCAAGTGGTGGATGGGCGATGTTGAATAAGGAAAAAGGAGCTACAAAGATATTCATAGGCTAGCCCATGGGGAGTGCAGTTGGTGGATTCGACTAAGGGTGGTGTAGTAATGTGCATAACGGGTCGATTCCTCTTCGCCAGGAGGCAAAACTGTGAGCCGTGATGGAAGATCCCATCTTACTTAAGATGAAGGAAGGCTTCTCGAAAAGAAATAGAAGCTTTCTCCAAAGGGGGAGATGGTGTGCTCTGTTACCAGGGTAAATTGTGTGTACTAGTTGTTGGTGAGTTGAGACAACAGATTTTGGTCAAGTGCACAGCTCTAGATATTCCACTCACCCTGGTGCTACTAAGATGTACCGTGATATGCGAGATATTTACTTGTGGAATGGCATGAAAAGAGAGATTGCCGAATTTGTAGCTATGCCCGAACCGGCCAGCAAGTGCTGTGGAACAATGAGACCGAGAGGTATGACTCAGATATCTATATACCCACATGGAGTGGGAATAAATAAGCAAGGACTTCTATTACGGGTCTATCTCTGGATCATCGACATTATGACTCCATCCGGGTAGTAGTGGACTGATGACTAAGTCAGCACATTTCCTCCTAGTTAAAACCACAGATTAAGCTGAGGACTATGCTAGACTTTATATTCAAGAAATAGTCAGACTTCATGGGGTTCCCTGGTCCATTATTTTGTACGTGAGGTACCTAATTCACCCTCACTTCTGGAAATATTTTCAGAAAGGACTTGGTACCCAGGTCAAGCTCAGTACATCTTTTCACCCGTAGACAGATGGACAAGCTGAGCATATTATTCAGACCTTAAAAGATATTCAGAGCTTGCGTAATCGATTTTAAGGGTAATTCTATGACCATTTGCTCTTATCGGGTTTGCGTACAACAACAACTATCACTCTAGCATTCAGATGGCCCCATTTGAAGCATTGTATGGTAGACGGTGTATATCTCCTATAGGGTGGTTTGAGGTTGGTGAAGATACCTTGATAAGGGCGCACTTCGATTCACGAGGCAATGCGTAAAGTTCACTCATTCGAGAAATATTGAAAACAGCTGAGTCAGCCGAATCTTAGCATGTAAGAAAAGAGAATTGGAGTTTGCTGTGGATGATTGGGTTTACTTGAAAATTTCACCCGTGTAAGGAGTGATGAGGCTTGGGAAGAAGGGAAAGCCTACCCAAGGTATATGGGACCCAATATGATTCTCGAGGCGAATTGGTAAGGTAGCTTACAAGTTGGAGTTACCTTTCAAGTTAGTAGTCATACACCCAGTCTTCCATGTGTTACTACTGAAGAAGTGCATTGGTGATCCAACCTCAGTGGTGCCATTGGAAAGTGTGGAGATAAAGGATAGTCTCTCTTATGAATAAGTCCACTCCAGATCCTTGACCGTCAAAGTTCGTAAGCCGAGGAATAAGGAGATAGTTTCGCCAAGGTCCTATGGAGAAATAAGCAAGCCAGGAGCCACATGGAAAGCAAAAGATACATGATGGGCCGATACCTCACTTCATGCCTTCCGCTCAGAACCTTAATCGTGTACCAAATCCTCTCCGCACCCTACTCACCTCGTAGAAATAATGCTCTTATTTACATTATCTACGTGCATTCTAGTTGCATCAACTTTGTTAGTACGGTTAAGTCAGTTCGGAGTCAGTTACTTCTTCAGAAATTACTCATAACCTCAATTTTAGAAATCTCAGCTCTTTCCCAGTTTTGTTCTTCATTCAAGGAGAATGTTCTCAAGGGGGGAGATATTGTAACACCCCGAAACTTTCCTAGACAAGATTCGTATGTTGCATGAAACCACAAGGAAACCAAACCCTTTCGCCTTGACGACCCTATAACGGACCGTTGGTGGAACCAACGGATTGTTGTAATGAGTCGGGTTGTGGGGCACCACTGTTCCAAGGTAAAAAATGATTCATAGGACCTACCCGTTGATCCAAACAATGGGCCGTCCTATCGCACGTTGAATCCCAATTCCGTAGATCTTCCGCACTTTCCCTAAGATAACGAGAGGGAACAATGGACCGTGTAGCCTCCAACGAAATGCTGTAACCACCCAATGTTTAGTTCCGTAACTCCACCGTGTGAACTACAAAAGAATACAATGGCCCATTGGTCCTACCAACGAGTTGTTTTTGTCACCCGTTGTCCTAGTGCCTAGTTTTCTTACCGCCCAGCTGGGTATTAGTGGCCTGTTGTTTCTTCCAACAGACCTGTACCTACCCGGTGGGTCACCTCGTGAATTTAGTTTCGAATCCCGTAAAACCACGGCCGATCCAGGCCACCCTTTGACCAACGAATTCGACTAAGATCCATGTTTAGTGTCGGAAAATTTTTAGTTCTTTTTTCTAGGGGTATTTTAGTATTTTCCCTGCTTTATAAACATGAACCACGTCGTTTTGGGTTCGCATAGGAGGAAATTAAAGGGGTAGAATGACGCTTTTCATTCATTCCTCTCAACTCTCTCAAGAATGTGTAACGTAAGAACTTAAAAGTACGTAGCAAAGAGCAAGGGTTTTATGTTTTTCTCTCGATTTTGACCAGGGTTCTTCTACAGGTATGTGTGGAATTTATCAAGGAGATTGTTCTCCTTGTGTCCCCTAAAACTCTCTCTATTGACTATCGCCCTAGCCTTGAGTTTACGAATTCGAAGATATTGTCATTATTCTTTTATTAATTCATGTGGAATCCTACCCTATGTTAATTGAGATACTTTCACCAGTGTGAAACTAAAGTGATACTTGTTACATTAAATTAGAAATTCAGCCCTAACTTTAGAAAAAGCCGAAATTAGAATCCCGTTAAAGCTTTGAATTCTTGAGATTTGTTTGCATCTTTCGTAGTTAGGGCTTCAGCATCGATTGTTTGTGTTAAAAACCCAGTTACATGTAGTTATTCAAATTCAGCCAAAAAGTTTATATACTTTGCAAATTCTTAGAATTGTCAGCTTAGTTTCAAGTGAAAGTACTAGAATATTCGTATTAGTCGAAATGTCACTGATAAGTTTGACTATAGTCTTTTCCCGAGGTGTCAGTGGTGCTTCTCAGTTATCAAACTCAGACTTAGATTATAGTTATTTGGGTCCAGGAAGTCATGACATTCCATTGTTATCTCCGAATTCAGCCCTAGGACCCAAGTCAGCTTATCGCTTGTTCTTTAGACGGTTACGACGTTCCGTGTAAGCAACTCTGACCAGTGGTGGAACTCAATTTCCAAATATGGTCCTATAAGACGCTCAAGGAACTCTCTGGCATTATTCCTGGGTCAGTATAGTCTTACGATTCAATTATCAATTGGATCTACTTGTCGGGTAGTAGTACTAATAGAATTATCCAGTGGAAGCAGGACTTAGCAACGAAAGTTACGAGGTTCCAGCGCACCCAGGTTCCAAAACTACGTAGCCACCGTAGGTTTTATTTACTTGGCCTCATGGCCCCCGTTTGATAGTGATTCTCACAAACCATGCCTTTATACTTAGGCAACGTATACGGGTACCACCGGCGGGGTGTATACATCAGACTCACTGCCCAGCTCACGTGTGGTTATATGTTTGTTATAGCCTCTCCCACTAGTCGTTCAGTTTATTCCTCAAATTTCTAAGTTCAGACCAGTTCAGTATATCTCACACTCGCATCTCGATTTAGGGCATGCTTATGGCCATCATCGTATTGGCTTTAATCATATAAATTATACTTAAATGTATTAGTTCCTAGTATTTTCGGTTGTTCATTTCATGTCATTTCAGTTTGTTACTAGTATTATCATGTTAATTATTTTTCTCTTACTTACTCGCACATTCAAAGTACCGACTTATACTTTTATGTTGCATCATTTCATGATAAGGCCGCAGATTCTCGCATCTAAAGACTGCGTTAGCTGTTTACATTAGGTCTCTATCAGCAGTAGCAGTGTGAGTCCTCATCATTGTTCGGCCGTTTCGTAACTACACGCAAGTGCACGTGGTCGTAACAAGTAGCAAATGGCTAAAGTAAGCCAAGTATCGATCCCATGTGGACTGAACCAAGGTAATATTCGAATTAAGTGTTAATGCACTCTAACCTAAAATGCATACAACAATTTAAAGAAGATTTTGAGAGTTGGTTTCCTAATTTATACTAATCTAAACAAAATTTACAAATTGAGTCGAACTATAGTAATGAGCATACTGAGGCTAAATGAACATGCGTGTGGAAGTAATTTATCGATACAAAATGGTTAATCTTTCCTTCGGTTGCTAGTCAAGAATTATTTCCTATGGATTAAAACTTTCGTATTCAACCCAACTTAAGAATCATGAACCTTCAACCTACTTTTCGCATAAAGAAATTCATGTTCTAGCCATACAAAACCGATTCCTTAATTGACTAATATGACTTTCAGATATATTTCTATTCTGAGGTAAATCAATTCTCAATTTTCCCAAACTAAGAAGAGATCATATCCTACCACACCACAACTTTCAATTTCTTTTTTTAAGATGAAACTGATTTTAGATATACATTGATATTGGCCAAACATTAATGCAAAAGAAGAATAAGAATTGATAGAACAATCCATGGAAGAAAAGATGAAAAACCAAAAGATCAATAATTACATTCACTACAAATACCTAACCTCAGCAAGAAGTGAATTTAGCTAACGATTTGTGGATTAAACATCATCAAATGAGTATAAATCATACAAACAATTGAAATAACAGAGAAAGAGATAGAGAAGAACCCTAATATTTTCGTCCCTCAACTGCCTATAACCCACGTCCTTGCTCAACTAAGTCGGTCAATTAAAATGAACCTAAGTGTGTTATTTATACCAAAGGGGGAATTTTCCCGAATAATACAACATGTCACTTCTGAGTGCATCGTGGAGCACCGCCTGTGACACAGCTAACGTGGACCTCTCTCGGGAATCAGGTCCCTCAGCATTTAATCTCGCGTGCCACGGCATGCACGCGGGCTTACACGTGCTACGGAGCCGATGCGAACCTCTTATTGGAATTTGATGTTCCGTAAAATATTCCCAACGTGCCACGGCTTGTATCGTGGCATTGCCTCCGGGGTGTCACGGAGGCAATGCGTAGCTTCACTGGAAATTGCCAACATAACACATCTGGGGCGTAATGCCTCCTGAAGCGTGACACGGCTCCATCATGAGCCCCTATATTTACGCTTTTTCCTACATTTTTCCATCGACCGCTCCGAGCGAGTCCTTTCCCATTTTCACCAACATGCATCTTAGCTTCCTAAAATTACATTTTTCCTACAAAACAACACTAATCATGTTGGTTAGTATAAATTTACATTTTAACTACAAATCACATGAGAATGCACAAATAGTGATAGATAAACAAGATTTAAATGAAGCATTTGAGTATCACTTGGGCATATAATTCTGCCCAAGATCACTTACCCCACACTTAAAACCTTGTTCGTCCTCGAACAATAATCTCACACATCTCATGTACCACACCCATGCATAGCTACTTTGCTCGATTGGGTTCAAGCTACGGTTATACCGATTATTTAATATAGCAAATCATCAAGAAAACATGCATAGTCTCATCAAGACAATGATATTCACCACATTAAGACCTCCTAGGACCAAGAATCGACTCTCGATCACGGCAAACTCATGCAAATCGACTTATCAAGACATCCGACATGAATTTCAATCTCTCGGCCAAGCATGTGCCCTCTACAACATTAAGAATTTTCCTTTTCAATCATATGATCTCAAAGTCGGTCATGCAGAGGGGTACAGAACGCTTCACGCTCTCTCCTAAAGAATTCACATGCATCATGTCATGAACCTTAGGCTTGCCTCTATGTATTACTCCACCAATATAAGGACGCATGATGTAAGATCACGTAGGACTTAACGGGTTGTAATGTAAACTAAGGAACTAGTAAATACTGGGCTAGCCAATAATAGCAACTAGTATCCTTAAGCGTTTTTCACATCCCACCAACATTATGGGTATTGTTTCTTCCTTCATCCTCCCATTCTTGAAGTCTTTCTTTATTTTTGTTCCCATTTCTTAAAGCACACTCGACTTAATACAAAGATTACACATTCTTCATTTTATTAAATCTGCAAAATCTTGATCCTTCTTTACTTTCACCACTTCGCTTTCTTTTTCACACTTCTCACTCCTTGACATCAAGTGGGAAAATTATTTTTCTTAAGCGTTTAAGAGTTAATCAAAATTCACGGAAATGAAAATAAAGGGTTAAGCTCGGTTTGTACCTTTCGACGAAAGAAAATAGCTAAAGGTTTGCATGTACAACTAGGATGCACATTCAAGGTTGGTATGATAATGGAAAACTGCAAATCAAAGAAACGCCTACATCCTTTCCTACACTACACATCCTTCATTTCGTTTTGTACACACTCCAGGAAAGTTTAGAACTTCACAATAGCATGGAATAATCGAAACCTCACCACACACTCGTTGGACATGCCTAACTCAAGACATATTCACGTACCTTCAATCACTTGCACTACAAGAATTCAAACATTAAGCTCTAATCACACCGGACCGAACCTATGGCCTAGGTATCTCAACATGTTTACAAAGTAGCATGCTTTCATACGAATCACCTTTGCATTCTAAATGTCATGTACAACACGCAACAAGAATTCCGAACCATAAAGTAGCGACACGTTTGGGAAACAAATAAACAAAGAAATTTAAAAGAAAGAAAAACTACTCCACGACTACATTTCCCTTAAGACGGTCGTCATCCATCCATCATAGAACGGTCACTATTTACTTACATCGGTTCAATGTGGGACTATTCTCAGTAAAAGCACCAAAACAAACGCGAGAAACTCCAATTACAAAATAATTCAACGAAATTTTTTAAAATACGATAATTTCGATAGAAACAAAAATATTACACAACCAGCTAACAAAAACTCATCACAGCACACACAAGAGCTACACATTCATTACAACACCGATTTACAATACAAACATACACAAAATCATTGTGGTCACAATTTTTTCACAAGCACAACAACAAGACATGAACATAAACAACAACAAAACACCCAAAGACCCAATCACTCCTCTACCTCATTAGCTTAAAACCGAACACCGCCCCAAAGTTCACAAAATTATAGCACAAAAGTAGGTGGTAAAACTCCTGATCAACGAAGTATCCACTTTCACAAAGCTGCCTCGCCCCCATCCGACCTCCTGCCTCGCCATCTTCTATCCGACTTCAATATCTCAACAGTCCTCACTACGTGTCTCCTCATTTGGGACATTATCATCTACAGGCTCCATAAAAGCTGGCCCCACTCGGCATAGAGCCCGAGCATTTTCGCCGAAGGGGTAGTCCAAGTCAAGCTGCCACAACTCATCTTATGTTGCTGGCCTCCCGCCTATGTGTGCAATCATGAAGATCTCGTATCCCGAACATGCGGGCTATATAACATCATCCAAAGTATGTTATACCGGCTAGTGTGAGAACTGGCCCGTGAGTAGTGTCGTGGGTGCTTGTTTTGGGTGACGTTCATGCACACCCATCCATCTCATGGATGTAGTCCGGTGGCCTCTTCCTCGGTTATCAGGCCCTCAGAACGGGGTCGAAGCAAGCCACCAAACTCGCACTGCGTTCCCTTGATGCAACAGTTTCTATTCATGGAAGAGATGATCATCCCCCCAACATTAATCTCCAAACTCTTTCAGCATCGTGGCATAAAACTAAAAGCACACACGATCCTCGTGACATCTCGTCATGTGCACCCTCGGATCGTGCAGAACACAATTTTAAACTGCATCCTAGCTTCCCGTTCATTTGAGACTAGGGCAAGTCTCGATGGTAGCCCCTCTCCTTGTGCTCGGCTCCACCGTGTTGTCGAACGGGCTCCACACGAGTGCGTCTAATATCTGCATAAGGTGGAGTTATGTTCAACTGCCGGAGTACATGGGCGTTCGTGTTCCGCGCCCCAATATGGCATTAAGGTGATGGGGGCTCAAAGGTGACAACCGTCCCCCTTATCTTGACGGCTGGGTGTGACTCGCGGGAGTGTCGGGTTCGCTTTGCGTAGAACTCCCAAGTCAGATGGAGATTGCACTTTGGGCTCTTCAAAGATGAAGTTCAAACAAAGTGTCAATACGCCGTATGATTCTCAAATCCTGTGCAAGTGGCTCCTTGCAATGTGCTCCTCGATGTGGAAGTATTTGGTCTCCTTGAGTTTGGCATACCATTTCTCCTTCGTCGCCACCCATCGGGTTCCGTATTGACGGCGCTATCGCGGCAGCTTATACATGGGCGTCTGTGTCCCACGCCCCCAATATGGCATTAAGGTGATGGGGCTCAAAGGTGACAACCTGCCCCCTTATCTTGACGGTGTGACCGCGGAGGTCGGGTTCCGGGGCTATGCAGAACTCCCGAATAAGATGGAGATTGCACTTCTTGGGCTCTTTAAAGATGAAGTTCATCTGAAAGTGTCAATACTGTGACGCATTCCTGGGAATTCGCAGCAAGTGGCTCTTGTAATGTGCTCCTCGTGAAGTATTTGGTCTCCTTGGAGTTTGGCATACCATTTCTCCCTTTGTCAGCCACCATCGGGTTCCATATTGACGGCGTTGGCCGCGTAGAATCGGGCTTGAAGCCGCCGGGACCGCTGTTCCTGCCCAATTTTCTTCTCCCGGCGCCCGATGTAAATGCGCCCTTTCCTTTGTCTTGCCTCGCTCGACATCATTCCCGTCAAATCAAAACAGATCCGCCCCAATGTTATTCAAATCATAATTAGCTTCAACTAAGGTTAGGTTGAGTTAGCTACCCCACACCTAGTCTTTAGCCACAATTAAAACAATTCGGCAAGACAATCGTAATTTAATTTTTAGCAATCATGTGCCTCGTGCATTCAGTTAAGTCGATGGAATAATTACTATGTACTACTCATACTTCATACAGCTAATCACAATATCACCATCGATACCATTACATCACATAGCACTTAGCAGAAAATTTTCCAACAAGAACCTATGCAATTCACCACCTCTATTCTCCCGAAAAATCCCTTTTGTTTATTTAGCATATTTAACATTAATCACAACATACTTCACATCACCCAACATGCACAACCCCAAAATTTTTCACATTTCAACCCAATTTCTGTTTCTTCCTATTCATACCAGCCTCTAGCTACCCATTTCGCAAGAATTCAATCAAACATATTTATCGAGTTCATATAATCACAACGATAATATTTAACATCAATCAACAATAACTTAAAATGAATTCAAGCTCACTTACACTTAGGCAAGGTTTGCCTCACCTCACATGCTCACAATCGAAAATTTGTGGCAAAATTGAGGTTAAGTTCAAGAACATACCTTTAATTCGATGAACTTGAAGAAACGTTGAAGAAAATTATATCCTAGGTCCGTGTCACGTTGGGGAAGGGGGTATTTTTGGGTATGTTTGTCACGGAAGGGAGTGGGAAATGGGGAAAATGAGGGATTTCTGGGGTTAAAGGAGGGTTTTTCGCGCGGTTACCCGGTTACCCGGTGACACCCGACGCGAATAACACTCAACATGTCACGGAGGGTAACGCGGAGCACCCCCTCCGTGACACGGAGCCATCGCGTGGGTGTTCTGGAATTTTTAAAAGTTCTAGAATACACCTCAACGGCCACTGGAGGGTAACGCGGAGGCCCTCCGGTGACACGGAGCCATCGCGCGTAGGCTCACTGCTTTGCCACTTTTATTTTTTTCTCACCATTTTTCCTTTGCGATCCTTTGCATTTTTGCCCTCCGTTCAACCTCGAAATTCATCTCACAACAAGAAATTGGTTAGAATTCATAGGTTTCCAACACACAAAACACATTTTTTGTTTTTATTTTTTCTATTTTTATATATTTTCTTTTTTTCTTTTTTTCTTTTCAACTAATTAATTCTACTTATCTATTACAACAATTTCATAGCGTTGCCTCCCGTGTGCGCCCGATTTACCATCGCGGCTCGACGTCATTGAAGCTCAATCATCCTTCAGAGTGGAGGACGTCTTCTTCCGAATAATGTCTCACCCTGCCATGCTTACACCGGGCCGCCATTAACTGAGAACGTGGAATTTTGATCTTCTTGCCACAACTCCAGTTTTGGGGCATCCTCACTCGGTGGTTTTTCCGCCGACTCTGCGAATCAACAATCTGAACAATTTCTTATTGATCAAGCACGCTTACTGCGCATGCCTCATATACTGGGCTGGGAGCTTACAGGTCCTGTACACGCTGCCAAATACCTCCACCTTGTCATGCACTCCGTATAGTTAGCTGCCCTACGCCACATCAATCAAAGCTTTCCCGGTTGCCAAGAAAGGACGTCACAAGATAAATGGGACTTCCGCATCCGCCAAAATCCAAAGACAACAAAATCTCCGAAGATAAGGGAGCCCACTTGCACCAGCACGTTCCTCCACAATGCCATCTGGTCTGGCCAAAGAACGATCCGCTAGCTGTACAGGATCACCGTAGCTGGTCTAGGGACCGCCCAGCCCCAACTTCTTGAATACCGATGTCGGCATCATGTTAATGCTCGCTCCCAAATCGCATAATCCGCGAGCTCGGATACTTTGCCCAATTGTAATTTGGATTTTAAAGCTCCCAGGGCCCTTGAGCTTTGTGGGCAACCTATTCTGTATTCGGGAAGTGTACCTCCGTAGTTTCACCGGTAGCTGGACTCCGTCAACTCCGCTTTTGTTCGCCACGATGTCCTTTGATATACTTTGCATACTTCGGCACTCCCCGCAAAACATCAACAAGAGGTAAATTAATGTGTACCTGTTTAAGAACCTCCATGAACTTTTGAACACGCTTCCTCCTTGTGTTTCTTTTAATCTTTGAGGGAAATGTGGGTGGTGGCCTTTCCGTCTGCCTTCCTTCTTCTTCCCTCTCATCGTGTTCCCTCTCATTCTCCACTCGCTCCCGACTACCGAGGTGGTCTTTCTGGGTTCCACTTCCTGAGTTGTAACCCACCCTTGTGGTCACTGGAATTTACTTTCTCTAGGATTTGGGTCAGTGTCACTCGGGTAGTCCTCCTCTCGGCCCGGGTGTTTTGAGCTCCAGCCTAGCTGCTCCAACCGGTACTTCCGCCTTTGTAGCTAACTGACAGTTTTTACATCAAAGCAATTTCTCACATAGCCAGCCTGCAATTGAGCTTGGTTAGCTTTCATCATTTTGAACATTTCTCAATGCTGGGTGATGCTGGTGGAGGAGGTGCATTGTTGCTTCGTATTGAGACCGATAGCCTGGCCGCCCTCCTGATTTCTCTGCGCCCTAACTCGAATCCCGCCTCTTGATGGCTGTTACTACCCCAGGAGAAATTGATGATTCCTCCAATTAGAGTTGTAGTTGCTGCCATACTGTTGGTAGTTAATTCTTTGTACATTACCAACAAAGTTCACCAATCAAGATTTGCACCACAACACTCACCGAAGTGTCTTTACTACCGCATACTTCACTCCAAATTCGTCGCACTACATTCACCGGCTTGAGATTGATTCAAGCTCATATTGCTGAAGTGGGTGTTTAGTTGATTCCGTAACGCAGTTATCTGTGCAAAAGAATAGCTGTGAAACCATCCACTTCCAAGACTCCTACCGCTTTCATTGTTCCTCCTTTAGAAGAGTCCGCATTCCACTCGGGATTTCCCGAAATACGCTTTAACAAAGTATGCATCTCTCATAAGTCTTTTTCTAATGCTTGTCCTCTAGCTGTCGAAGTCTAGCAAAATTTTTGTGTGGGGTTTCAAACCCTCTATGAATGTATGCACCAGCACATCATTGGACTGGTGATGATGAGGACAATCCCATAACATAGATTTGAATCTTTCCTGTTGGACACGATCCTCCCCCTCTCTTTGTTTGAAACTTAGAATATGACTTCTAAGTCTTGTCATTACCGGATGGAAAGAACCGTATCAAAAATTCTTTCTTTTGCAAGATCATCCTGAAAATGGAATTAGCGGCCACTTTAACCACCTCTTTGCTTCTCCCAAGAGTGAAAATGGGAACAATGTAAGCCGACGTAATCAGATGATAATCCTGGGATGGGTGTCACTTATCTCCAAAATGTTTTGGAGATATTGTTGTGGGATCCTCAGAGGGAGACTCAGAATTGCCCGCTGGTGTGCAAGAATTGCACCCATATTCTTTTTCAGCTCAAACCTCCCTCCTAGCTCAGGTTTGCGAATGCTTGATGTAACGTTGTTAGCATGTGGGGATTGCCACTTAAGTAACCAGCCTAGCTATCACTTCCTAGCACCAACACTCGCCCTTACAAGTGGTGGATCAGGGCTGCTCCAAGATTGTCCGTCTGAGCAACTACGCCTTTTTCTATAGAGCTTCTCTCCTTGGACGATGGAATTGTCTTTCTGGCTCTAAGTATGAATCCACTAAATTCTCCTCTGTCTCTTGCCGTTGGTTCAAACAAAATTCAATATCTGTAAAAGATAGGCTAAGATCAAGTTGTCGACACTAATATAGAAATCGTAAACTCACACTTAAGAAAAACAATTTTACCAAATTGCCAGTCCCCTGCAACGGCGCGAAAAACTTGTTCGGGTCATTTTGCAACTACACACAAGTACACGTGGTCAAAAAGTAGTAAATGGCTAAAGTAAGCCAAGCATCGATCCCACTGACCGAACCAAGGTAATAATCGAATTAAGTGTTACCGTGCACTCTAACTCTAAAATGCGGCATAACAATTTAAAGAAGATTTTGAGAGTTGGTTTCCTAATTTATACTAATCTAAAACAGAATTATAAAGTGAGTCTGAACATTGTGTCGAGCAAGCTGAGGCTAAAATGGACATGCAGGGAAGTAATTTATCGATACAACCTGCTAATCTTTCCTTCTGCTGTTAGTCAAGAATTACGTTCTATGGATTAAAACTTTCATATTCAACCCAACTTAAGAATCACGCGAACCTTCAACTCATTTCTGTGATAAAAGAAATTCATGTTCTAGCCATATAAAACCGATTCCTTAATTGACTAATACGACTTTCAGATATATTTCTATTCTCAAGGTAAATCAATTCTCAATTTTCCCAAACTAAGAAGAGATCATATCCTACCACTCACAACTTTCCAATCTTCTTTCTCTTTCAAGGATGAAACCGGATTTTTTAGATATACAATAACAATGGGCCAAACATTAATGTAGTAAGAATAAGAATTTATAGAACAACCATGAAGAAAAGATGAAAAACTAAAATGTTCAACAATTGCCATTCCACTACAAATGTTCTTAACTCAAGAAGAAGTGAATTTAGCCACTCATTTGTGGATTAAACAACATCAAATGAGTATAAATCATACAAACAATTGAAATAAATGAGAAAGAGATAGAGAAGAACCCTAAGATTTTTGTCCCCTCAACCGCTCGTAACCCACGTCCTCTCTCAACGAAGTTAGAATAATTAAAATGAACCTAAGTGTGCTATTTATACTAGTGGGAATTTTTTCCTAATAACAAGCAACGTGCGGTCACGGAAAGTGCATCGCGGAGTAATCGCCTCGTGACACGGAGCTAATGTGGCCTCCTGAATCAGGTCCTCAGTATTTAACTTCAGCGTGTCACGACATGCAACACGGGGCTTGGCCAACGTGCCATGGCGCAGTCGTGAACCTTCACTGGAATTTCATGTTCTAGGTAATTATGCCTAACGTGCCACGACTTGTATCGCGTGGCATTGCCTACGTGTCATGGAGGCAAAGCGGAGCTTCACTGAAAATTGCCAACATAACACATCCTGGGCAGAATGCTCCATGATGGCAGCGTGACATGGCTCCATCTGGGAGCCCCTATATTTGCCGCTTTCCTTGACCTTTTCCCACTACTTGCTCCAGTCCTTCCCCGATTTTCACCAACATGCATATTAGCTTCCTAAAATTATATTTTTCCTTCAAAACAACACTAATCATGTTGGTTAGTATAAATTCAAGAATAACTACAAATCACGTGGAGAATGCACAAATAACTTATAGATAAACAAGACGAAATGAAGTATTTGAGTATGACTTGGGCATATAATTCTCGCCTAAGATCAATCATCTGAGGGAAACTATTTCCTCTTGCAACCATTTATTAGTTCACTAGACTTAGAGTTAGTTGGGGGCTTGTCCCAACAACTCCTCAATTAGGGATGGCTTTCCGAATGTACATGATTTTCGGATTTATCGCATTATCCAAATGTTTTGAACTTTATATGGTAGACTTGTTTTTCATAATTGCTTTATGATATTTTTTCCAATTTCCGTTGTGCATGTTTACTCAGAATACTAGTGTATGATAATCAGGGGTTGACGGGGTCTAATTTCAGTACCGTATTACGTCTAGGGTTTAGGCTTGGGGTGAGCCACTGCCTTCCATAGGCTTTCTCTTAAATAAGTGTTTGGGTAATCCACTTTAGTGGTTTCGGGTTGAGTAGGGTGTGAGAGACAGCCTTAGCGCGAGGAATTCCAGTGGAGATAATTAGATCGACAAGTTCGAAGGCTAAACAAAACAAGGAAGTAGGCTTCAGTTAAAGCTTTATAGAGGAATCAACATGTGGAGGGAGTTATGTGGGAAGCCGAAGAAAAAATGGGATGGCTAGATACCCACATCTATTTCCCTTCCGGCTCGGGCTTAATCTTGAGGTATCAGTTTTTTTCCCTAAAAATTTAATTAGTTTTCATGTTCATTTCATGCCCAAGTTTCTTATGTCAAAGTATGTATGTATGGCCTGTGAATTAAGTTCATCCATGTAGTTAGGTTCGTGAGGTATTCAATCCATTGTCAAACAATTGACTGTTTTTTGAATATAATGATTGTATTTCTAGTGCTCGTATGTTTTCCAACATTTGAGTATAATGTTCCCAAGGGGAAGATATTGTAATTCCCGAAAGCCCTAAGATCAGATCGGGAGTTGAAACGGAGAAAACTGAAAATCATCACCAGCCACCAACGAGCCGCTCTATGATCCGCAGGGGGATGACCATGAGTCATTAGTGACTCGTGCTGAGGTTCTGGCTTTAAGTGCTAGGATTTGATATGATGGATCACCGCGGCATGACCACGAGCCTGTGGTCGACTCCTACGACTCATTGTGTCAACCAATGGTCAAGATGGGTTAAGGGTAAATGGTTTTTGGGCAATGAGGACTACTAGGGGTGACTACAAGTCATGGTCACTAGTAACGATTCGTAGGGTCCTCCATGGCAAGCCTCAGATGAATTTGGAGAGTGTACTACATGTCTTGACCATGAGTCATGGTCCAAGGCGACACTGGCCAGCCCCTCATTGGGACTGGCAGCCTGCTTTTTCCCTAGTGAGATAATTAAGGGCTTTTCCGTAATTCCTATGTTCCTAAGGCATAAACTACGTTGTTTTAATCTTAGTTAAGAGGGTTTTTAAAGAGTAAAACCTATCCTAAGCCTTACCATTCCATGCATGGAAGACTAGGAGGTTCTTATAGGTGATCAAGCTTAAATCCATCAATTCTTCTTCAATTTATTTTGTGTAAGTTAAAGATGAGGGAAAGTCTAATCTACCTAGGTATGTGAGGCCATGAATGAGAGTTCCTTTCACTCTCATTTATTAAACACTTCTTAAATTCCATGCATTTCAATTCTAGAATACAAGTTTCATGATCTAGGAGGTTTATCCCAAATTTTGTGAAATTTCTCTATGATCCATCTATGGGTCAACTCCTTTCATGGATTAAATCATGATTTATGGTCTATGAGCATATTTTTCAACTATTTTGAATATAAATTTATAGATTTGGATTTAAATCAAATCATGCCCAATTATGCATGTTTTTATGAAAATCAAGTTATGATTTCATTATGATCTTGATCCTCTTTAGCCCATTTTGATTTACGGTTTATTATAAGATTTCTCTTAAATTCTCATCATGGATTTATAATATCAAGTATTTACATGTTTTACAAGTATGCTTGAACTCACATTATTGATTATGATGGCCGGACCACGGCCTTATTTCATGGCTTAGTTCTATGTATTTTCAAGAATTCTTATGAATATCATGATTTAACTAGTCCATGAATTTCACGTATATTATCTATGAACACTATATACGTTTAGGGAGTAGTATTTAACACCGAAGGGTCTTTCGGGCCCGTGTTTTGCCCTAAATCTTAGAACTATATGCCACCATAAGTCACATGCTTCCTTGAGACTGTCCCCCTTTGCCCAAAATGGGCCTTTCACAAGCGATATCACGCCCTTTCATCGTTCTACCCTTGGCAAGTGTATGAACACACTCCCTTGACTAGGGGTTTATGTGTTAGGCTCCATGTGTTCTCATATAGGTATGTTGGTTATAAGAATTTTTCAATGCTCCTTATGATTTATGTATGATTATGATTATATACTTTGGCTCATGTCATGTTTAATAATTCTTTTCCCTCGTGAGTATGGTTATGAATGATTTATTACGAATGTTTAGAAAACCTTGGAGCTCTATGTTGCATTATTATATTTAGGTTATGACTCATGTTGTCCTTATCTCTTATGACCTTTTATGTATTTTAAATGTCCGTTTTACATACCTTGAATACTCGATACATTCCTTTTACTGACCGTATACTCTAGTTGTATCGTTTTATGATACAGACTTCAATCTTTCAGACATAGCCCCGCCTTACTCAGCGCTCCTTTTTGAGCCGCATCAGTCTCTATTGGTGAGTCCTCATCTTCCGAGAACCATTCACGATCAATTATCTGCATTTTTAGTTTTCAGATTTAGAAAAAGAAGGGGTCTTGTCCCATTAAATCATCAGACTTAGAGTTTTCTAGCCAATAGGTTGCATTCAACTTTAGACTCGTGTTGTATTTTTGTATTATATGTTATGCTTAGACTTCCACTATAGCTATTATGTTAATTCTTCCGCCTTTATTGATTGAGTTAGAAGTATGTTCATTCCATGGGTCAATTGCGTCTTTGTGGGATCCTTATCCCATGTCTTGATCTGGACCTATGTTCAGGTCGTGATAAGGCTATGAGACATGATAGTATGGTTACCCCTCCTTCTTCTCAGATCATTCTATAGAGCAGTAGTTGTATAGGTTGGGTCCCTGCTTTCATTGTTATGTTCGTCTAGAATAATGTTGACATAAGACAAGATCATATCCACCCACAAGTAAGATACAGTAGTAGGAGAGGGTACCAACGGGGTGCCACAAATGGGGGACAGTCTAGCCCGAGGGCATAGGAGAGGCATTCTTTTCAATCTGCCCAAGATCCTCCTCGCGGGGCACCAGAACCTCATAAGATAATAAATATACCAAGACTATACTCCCGCTTTTCCCACACCCTCGAATTAGGATGTTAGGACTACAACATACATGTTGGCTTACCTGGTAGCTATTCAGTGTTAGACAGAAACAACAACTACTGGGTGGATTACCATAACGTGTGTAAAGGGTGTAAAATTGTGAGATTTTTACCTCCAACCTTGATTTATTGTGTTTCTGCACTCGAGCCCTACTCTAATTTGATATTGTGAATTTCATTCTCCTATCCTTCTCTTAGTAGAGAAGAGAGCGTGAGTATTGACGCCAGGTTGCTAAGAGTAAATAGTAAAGGAGGGCTAAACCCTTTGATGCTCGAGTGGTGTCCAAAATAGTGGTTATGACCCTTGGTACTTTAATAAGTCACCTATGCCCTCAAGAAAGTAAATTAGGAGGGCGGTGTGAGTTTTCAGTAGGTGAGTATATGTGAGAGCCCATAAGCAATAGACCTCCAGCAATAATAAAGCTCAGGTAAGAAAATGATTAATCCTACCATGGTATTTTGATAACAAGAGATCGACACGAAGTGTCCCAAGATTAGTATGCTGAAGGACAGAGGTTTCAATGATGGAAGCTTCTACCCAGTGCGGGTTAGACGATGCAAAAAGTTGGCGATTTTGGCCAGTAAACTCTTCTCGGTATGGTGCATGGGGCACGAACCCAGGACTTATCCTATAGAAGTAAGGAAGGTACAAATATCAAGTTCTAGAGGAGCAATGTATCACCTCTAGGCCGTAGCGGGCTAATAGAGATTGGAATCGGCATGAATGTCGGAACTCGAGCATCAGGTCAAGATCTAGAGAGTAAGGAGATTGTAACCTATGAATATCGCAATATTACCACTAGTTGCGAAGGCGATGGAGTGGACATAACAGAGACCCCATCCTAATACATCCTGTGACAAGGCCTGTGAGAAGGAATTATTAGCCTTCGAGATAGTAGGGGGTGGAGCCCTAGTTCCGTGAGGCCGACTCGTATTCCAAGTGTGGCAGGGAGCCTAGTATACCGTAGCAAAGGTACACTATGTCCGTTATTCCTCCACCCGATTTTGATAAAAACACATTAGGTTATAAGAAATAAAAAGATCTAGTGGGGAATGGGAAGAATAAGAGGCATTGCTGAGCTATCGTGATTTACACTCTACCCTAGCAAGTAAAGGCTGAACATCAGACTGTGATGGCTAAACTGTGAGATGGTCGTGCCCGTGTGAGAGAGGTGGAAGTAGCCACAAATTCTAATTACAAATATACTGTACTAGGTGGATACTTGACCTACTTGAGTTGTTATTGAAAGGCTAATAGGATCAACTCAGCTACTTGCTGGTTAGAATTATGTTTTAGCTGAAGATTACGCTTGAGTTAAATACAGAAATAATTCGCTAGTATGAGGGGCATAACTCATAGCTTGTTTTTGGAGAGGGTGTCAAACATTGGGACGCATGTTAATTGGAGTCTAACTTCATCCCTCGTGTAACTGGCCAAGTAGAGCACACGATTCAGATGCTCAAAGATATGTATAGGTGGAAATGTAGGTCTCTAGGATGGCTCAAGTAGATAAGTCAAGGTTAATTAAACCCTCATATAATATATCACAAGAGAAAGGTTTACCGATAGCCCAAGGTTAAGCAAGAGTCCTATTCCAAGGTACGGCATAGGCAGTTTGAGATTAAAGCAACGATTGGGTATTCCAAGAAATTTTCAAGCAAGAAGGGCATTGTGAGATTTGGCGAGAGGGGCAAGTCAAACCCCAATTCACTAAGCTATACCAAACCCTTTGAAAGATCGGCAAAGTGGTCATGGTGCCAGAGTGGTCTTCAAGCAGATCTGTTTATCAATGTTATGCAAGCGCATAGAAGACCTTTTTCTCATATTAACCTAAAAGGGGATGCTCAAGGCATTTGCAGCTGTCATCCCAGAGAGAGACTTTAATAGTTATATTAGATCGCGTGCTCTGTAGTCAAGAACTAAAGATGTAGCCTCCGTTAAAGTCCCAAGGAGGAATGGAAATGTAGAGGAGATAACCTGAAAAGGTGAGGACGACATGAGATCTAGATATCCTCACTTATTTCAGGGCTGACCCAGATTGTACAAATTGAGGTGAGATTGTTGTTCACCCATTGTGTTTTTACTTTTAAAATGTTAGTATTGCTTAGCCATTCTCTTTTTTATGATATGAAGTTATGTTGTGGCATTTCTTGTAGCAACTCCGTGATACGCCCATGTATGAATTTTCTATGTTTCATGTTTCCAGATAGTTGATGTTTCACTGAAATTACACCTTGCAAATGAGATATAATGCAGTCGATGTCAAATATAGAACCAACAAAGGTTGGGGCCGCATCCCACAGAAAATGGAAAGAACTTGAGTTAATGAGTTTGGCTAATACTATCGGTTTACTAATTTCTAGGGGGAAGGGATTGGAAGAAGAAATAATAAACAATAGTAAAGACTAGTAGATGTTTAAATCAATTTCGGTTGTAATTTAATCAAGAAGTTGACTACGATCGCTTTCCCCATGACTTCCTAACCACAAGAGTTTTACACTAGTGATCTATTCCGGTGTTTAGCATGCAGTATTGGTAAGTTAAGTTCACCTAAATCGTTGGTCCCCTATCTAGATGATTATCACCACGCAACTTGGTCCCTGTACGGGTGTATGCTTAATTAAACCTTACTCTAATATCGGATTAGCTATTCCCAACAAGGTAGCGATCGATGAGGGTTGATAGCCTCAAATCTCCGTTGTTAACCTTTTCCCATTCACTACCCCCTTTGGTACGGCAAAGTAAGAATAAGGCAAATTCATACATTTGCAACCGTTAATAAATAATTAAACAAAGGGAAAACAATATATGCATAAACTCGCTCAAGAATCACTAAGTATTTTTACCTATGTGTGTTAATTCAATACGGTTCCCACAACCCTAGTTAAGTGGATTTAGCTACTCATATTTTAATAATCACAATCAAAAATAAAGAACAAATCATAATTGTAACTTACAAAGAGTCATAGAAAACCATCAATTGAATAAACTCAAAACCGATGATCAAAAGTTCAATGTTGTTTGATTCCCAAAATCAAGAACAAAATTACAAACTTTGTTTCTTGAACCAAGAATACCAGCAACAACACTGAATTTATGTGAAAAGTAGTAAAATAAATCATACTTGAAAAATAAACTTAAATATTGTATTTATAATCCCAAACAAATCTTTTCCTAACTAAAAACGATCTACAGGCCTGCAGGGGTAACGGGCCAAGTAACGACTCGTTAGGTCTCCCAATGAGTTGTGGCCAGTGAATTTGACTTGTTCTCAAGTTTGTCCAGTCCTGGGTGATGGGTCACGTAACATCTTGTTAGGCCCGGCACGAGCTCAGGGTCCCTCGTGGCTACGGTCACCAACCTCCAATGCACTGGCGATGCTCACAATACCTGATGATGAGTCGTCACTTCACCTGATGACTAGTTATGTCTCTGCTGTCTCACTGGCATTTCTTGGAAATTCTCCTCCGAGTCTCCACGACCATCATAACGACTTCGTTACTGCATGTAACGAAGTCGTGACTTCAACTCATGAGATATACTGACTTCTTTATGAAATTTTTACTCTTCTCCACAACTCCAGGCACGAGTCGTTAATTGGGACGATGACTCGTGACCTTGATAGCAGCCTACATTTTGTCCGGGCGCCTTTACGCCCATTTCCCGCCGACCTATTTTCCCGTAATACGAATCAAACACATCATATCTACATAAACATACCCGCAATGTGCATATTTTCTTGGTTTTAAGCGTCGAAAGGCAAAATTCATAGCACATCAACACCCTCAACTTAGAGCTTTTGCATGTCCTCAGCAAAAAGAAATAAATAAACTACTTCTGAAGGCTTCAATCGAAAAGAACCTTAAGAAACTTACGATAGTCACAACTCTTCATCTAACAAAATTCTTTTAACCCTTCTTTTATCATACAAATTTAAATTGCAATGTATATGTAAAATTTTTCTAACCATGACACAGAGGAATCGAAACTTTGCAAAGTAATGTCACTTGTAACCATACATAAATCAGAACACTCACCTAGGCAGTTTCTGCAGATGATTTGTTGACGAAATGTTCTCACCATAAAGACGTCCCACACTCACTCATGTGTATATTATCAAATCAATGTCTTTTTCTTTGGGACTAGGTAAGTTCACACTCACTCACAAACAATTTCTAATTGTGCGCATGCGATACCATAAGCTTGCCTTATTATCATTATTTCAGACTATTAACCAGGATCACTATAGGATTTTTAAGCTTGTAACGTAGGCTCGGGTTTGATATGGTACATATGGAACTAGTAGCTTAACCTCTTGGCACTACACACAAATTGGCTCCACTTTTAATCTTCTTTTCCCAATTTCCTCCTTTTTTCCTTTTGGCTTTCTTATTTTATTTCGTTTGCAATTACGAGTGAAGTGTGTTTTTATTTCAAGCATCCATCACTCATTCATTTTATTTCTTTTTTTTATGATCTTTTCTCTTTAACAAAAATTTTTCTTTTCTTTTCATTATGCACACTGCATCCGCTCATTCATTTTCATTCTCAACTTCATTCCATCCTAATCTTCTTAATCACCCCAATGATAGCCACCCTCAACTTAGGAAATTTTTCTGGCTGAGGTTCATAGTGTCCAAGGAGGAACCAGGGCCAAAATAGGTTCATTTTAATCAAAGTAGGAAGGTGAATTGGTGTTAACAAAAATAAAGGTTAATTTACACTCAAGATTTGGATCAAGGGATATTTATTTTCATTTGGTAGGTCTTTTAAGGCTAAAGTGGACAATCCATCAAAATGCATGCCTAGGAACCTTTCCCTAGTTTCCCATCTTCTACCTCGGTACGACTAAACTGTGGTGTTCTAGATTGACACACACGTAGAATTTAACTATTAAGTCTCACCACACTTTAATGTGCCATCACCATTACTTCTACTAATCGCCAGCTCAGTATAGTCACAATGGTAAATATGTTCACAGTTTTAATGTCATGCAAAGAATCACAAAGGTCATACTTGTCGATTTTAACACACACATAAATAAAAATTTTAGGAGGGGTATCGATTCAGTCACCAACTAAATTCAAAACAAACATGCTATCGATCGCTCAGTTCACTCTAATTTTCTTTCTACCGACACAAACAAACACAAAAACATAAAAACGTGCCAGTTCTACTAGATAAGGAACACCTGAGGGAAAAATATCCGGTAAGAAAAACCCTCGTGTTATGTTCAGCAAAAGCAATGTGTCTCCTCCCCACCTCCATAAATAAAAGCATGTGTTGTCCTTGACGCATCTATAGGGACAAAACATGGAAATAGGGAACATACTCCGTGTGACCTAGGTGTTCTGCGACCTAGTCAATAGTGGCTGTAGATACTCCTCCAGCTGTCATCTCCCAAGTACTCACCGCTTCACCTGCCAAGTGCGTTTTCAGAACCGATTAAGCTCGTACCTTCTCCACGAGCTCGCCGCCTCAATCGCGGCCCCTTGTCGAGCCTCCCTAGATAGCTGCAGTGCTGTCTCGATCTCTCTCCGCTCTCTCTTCGGCTCACGGATCAGAGAATCATCCTCATCAAAAATTGCCTCCTCATGAGGCCTCTTTCCCTTATCCCGCACCACCGAATTCCTCACAATGATAAAATCGGTCATTGGAGGCAACTCTCCTTCGCTCTCATCAGTGATCAATGGAAGCACGGTGGAGGGATCACACCACCTTCGTAGCGGACAACTCCGACACGTCAGCTCGGACCGCGGCTACTCACCTTTCGCCTCGGGTCGCCCGTAACTATGCAATTCAAGCTCATCCATATGCCTCTCAAAGGCATCTAATAGGCCATGCACTCAGCTAGAGAGCTCCTTCAACTCCTTATTAACTCCATGACATAACTTATCCATTACAACCTTAACTTGAAGAGCCGTGTGCTTTGTTATTTTTCGCTTTAGCGCCCTCACCATGTCGGTCAGAATTCTTGGGAAATAGTTACTAGACAAAGGAAGGAGCACGTGAGGGTGCAATAGGTGGTCGAGGTGTTTCTACTATGGATGAGGATTCTGGAACCTCAACAGGTGCGGGAATGTCTACTACATCTGTAGCCTCGTGGACTGCTACCACTCTCTCTAGCTCGTGGCTCGCCGCAATCTCGCAAACAAGGCAGCTCAATTTGCATACCGCCGCCAATTCTCTCGCCACAAAGTCACTCCAGCGGATGCGGCATAATGACTCCTCTCTCTTTATACCGTGTTTGAAGTTGTCTCTTATCAATCCGATATAGGTGATCTTATAGACCACCACTCGCCGATCAACCAATGGAAATTCTAGGAACCTTTGACTCCTAACAAAGTCTATCAAAGAGGCATGAAAGGAATGGCAGTGCTTTCTACTATTGCCCGCTCTCGAATCTCTTCAGCAATGTACCGAGGTAAGTTTATGGCGTACCCCTCCATGATGCTAGCTACAAGTGCAAAAACTTCCGTTAGGTGAAAGCACATTGTTATTGCCGGTTAGTACTAGCCTATGTCTCACCAATGACCACCAAAAATTAGCTTGGAAGTTAGTGTGGCCTTTTCTATTAGTAACTCGATGCCATCCAACCACTCAACCAGCGGACCTCTTGTGGTAATGACTTGTGATGTACCTGGTGTACCGCTCTAATTTTTTCTACACCGTTTCCACCCTTGTTTTGACTTAGAGCTCAATACCTGTGTGATTGAATTCGGCTGATATTCATTGGGCATGATAGTCTGACCATAGGAGCAACAGAGATGGTCCTCTCAAAGATGTCAACAGGCGTCTCCCAAAACTAACACCTATGTCAATGCGGGCCTCTTCAAGCCCGGCCTCCCAAATGCCGATCGTAATGTGGCAGCTAGGGCGACATAAACTCTAAACAAAAAGGGATGCTCCCCGATGGCTCAGTTAACCACACGAACCTGTATTTATCAAACAATTATAGCTTAGGGAGGCCCTTGAGCCCATGGTGACCCGGCCTAGGCTCCTCACGTATGCTCCTCTTTGATGGCCTTTTCATTAGAGCAATATCAATGTTGTAAATGGTCCGCATACCGCAACACACCATCGCTGCACCTGCTATGGTTGATCATTAGATGTATTTGAAGTCTCTGTCAACTCATCATATGTGATCCCCCGTTGAGCACGGACTCCACGCAATCTTGTGTTTTCCACAATTGTGGTACCCCTCGGGAGCAGATCGAGACCGTGGCCCCAATATTCTCTTCTGCTTGGTTTGGTGGGTCTCTGCCAAGTGGAGTAGGAGCATCAATAAGGGTTGTCGGATTCGTAGGGAATTGTGTCCTATCCCAGAATCTCCTCACAAGATGCTCTTCTAAAACCGATTCCTCCTCCGAGCTACTCGACTCTTCGGAGGAGGAAGGTATGTCCCTATGTCTGCAATATAATGCTGACCCCTCTCCGACACCTGTTTTTGGGCTGAACCCTAATTTACCCTTTGGAGCCATTGTACCTGTGGAATAACTGTTAGTATGCAAAATGAGATGAAAGAAAATCAACTTTTGCTTGTGTCCTCAGAGACGTGAGGACGAGTGGACTCAATGAGTCGCCGCTTACCGGCCACGACTCGTGATGTCACTCGTCTACAAGTCATGTTTTTTTGTTGGACCAGTGACTTAACGAGCCAGTCACAAAGAGTCGCTACTTGAGGCAATGACTCGTTAGACAAGTCGAGGCAATAATCGCGTTACTTAGCACAATTCCCCACTCGTGACAAGCTACACAATGAGTCATGAGGTGATGCCATGACTCGTTACATGGCTCGTGCTCAAGAGTTGACGTACAGTGGTCTAAAATAACTCACACCATGTTCATCATTACTTAGCATTTTCAATCCCAAAAGACAACAACCATAATATTTCATATAACATTGAATTAAATTTTAATCATGATTAATGAAAATAAAAGCAACTTAGGGTTTTATTTAAACTTCAAGGTAGTGTTCGAATTCACAAATTAAATGAGTAAGGAAGCTCGAAATAACTTAGTACTCACAAGTGTAAGAGAAAAGGAGGGATTTTAACTTGAAATTGTGATTGTTTGTGGCAACTGAATAGATTTGAATGCAATTGTGCAATGTGTGAGTGATTTAAGTGAGTGAGTTGTGGTCGTGAATTCTGTGGAAATGTTGAGATGCTTTGGGAGAAGAAGAAGTAGGTAATTTTATTTCTTGAAAGATTTGGGAGTTCGAACTTGTGAGGAAATTTAGTGGGAGAAATTCTAGTGATTTACTGCCTTACTCAAACATGGGTCGAGCCGATGAATATTTTACTTAAAGTAAACCATGACCCACGTAACGGGTCGTTAGACGAATCAATGATTCGTTTGGTTCTTTCATTAAATTTAGTCGATCAAAATCTTACCTGGGACCTAATGACTTGTGGTGCTACCCGACAAGTCTTGGCATGAGTCATAGGCCCCGAATCGCGTAGTTTAAGGACGGTCACTTGACAAATCGTAGGGTCCCATGAATGATTCGTTTAGTCATTCGTTGTCACCATTTTCAGTTTAATTCACCCATCCAGTAGACTTGATGGAAGACCCTACGATTCTTTGTCACCGAAATGACTCGCTTGGTCAACCGTTGACTACATTGTTTTATGTGGCAAAAGGACCATGATCCACTTAATGAGTCATAGGTCCTCGATAGATGACTCGCTCTCAGGCTTTTTGGCACCAGTAGCAACTTAAGTTCAAATTTTTGGTTTCAACTTCAAATCTCCCCATTTTAATCACCTGCACACATCAACACACGTGAACAATTCATATTTTTCATACAATTACAACTTGGTTACCTCCCAAGAAGCGCCCGGATGCACGTTGTAACACGACGAAGGTATTTTGACTACTCATACTTCATTAAAATACCCATGGGTTGCTCATGTAGTGCCTGATTTAACATCGCAGCACACACAAGTCCCCGAGTTACTCAGATTTCACCGAAAGCCTGTGAGATCCACCAGCTTTATTTCTTCACTCTTCCACAATATGCTTTCACCCATTGAACATTGATGTTAAAGTGCTTTCCTTCATGGTTTTCTAGTTCAATTTCCATGAGAATACCCAATAGGGGATGAGTGAAAGGCCTCCAATATGCTCAACATTTTCTACCTTCTGGCACACATCTACGAATCACCCTATCAGCACATATGCGAATAAGTAAGGCTCGTCCCACTAAAACTTCTGACATCAGACATGAACTTCTTCGCTGGTGAAAAGATAAGGGCTCCGGCTACAACATCAATCACTGCATAATTAGCCAAGTTTTCAAACCATAGGATGAGGTCCGTGTGAGGTAGCTAAAACTTGCTATTTGGGAATGTACCATCTATGGAAAGCATTCTCAATGGGTGCTACAACTAGTTCCAATCTTGATAAGGGATCCGCTACCCGGTTTTTGTCCCTTTCCCGATCTTTTACCCTCGAACTCAAACTCTTTATGCAAGCAGTAACCCATCTAATCAAATGTGGTATGGCATCCTTCTTGCCATCGTATTTCTCAAAGATTCATGGTCTGTATGAACTATCACCTTAGTTCCAAGCAAGTATGCCTCGAAACTTCTCGTGAGTGCAAAACTACAACCAACAACTCATGTTCGTCACGTTGTAATATTTTTTTAGTCGCATTAAGAGCCTTGCTAGCGTAATAAACAGGATGAAAAAATCTTTTCACGCCTTGACCCAACACAAATTCCTAGGCCACTCCACTAGCATCACATATTACCTCGAAAGGTAAAGACCACTTCTGTGTGCCACTATAATTGGGGCAAATGGTCAATCTCTCTTTAGGCATTCAAACGCTTCGTACATGCCTCATCAAAAACAAACTTCACCTCTTTTCTCAAGTAGATTACACAAAGGATGTGCAATCTTGAGAAGTCCTTGATGAATCTCCCGTAAACCCCTGCATGACCAAAATAGCTTTGAACACCTTTCAAAGAAATTGGAGATGGTAAACAAGAAATTACTTCGATCTTGGCCCTATCCACCTCAATACCCTAACCATAAATCTTGTGCCCTAGCACTATACCTTCTTTGACTAAGAAATGGTACTTTTCCTAGTTAAGTACCAAGTTGGTCTCTTCACATCTCTACCGCACCTTGCTCAAATGAGCCAAACAATCCTCGAACGAATCACCCACCACCGAAAAGTAATCCATAAAGACTTCAATGGTGTCGTCCACCATGTTAGAAAATATGGACATCAAGAATGATGAAAAGTGGCAGGTGCATTACATAACACGAACGGTATCCTCTCGAACACAAAATACCATATGGACAGGTGAAAGTGGTTTTCTCTTGGTCTTTGGAGGCTATAAATATCTGATTGTACCCTGAATAACCATCAAGAAAATAGTACCATCCTCTCGCCCGCAAGTCGGTCTAGCATTTGGTCCATGAATGGAATAGGAAAGTGATCTTTTTGAGTCCAACGGTTCAACTTCCTATAATCCATGCATACTCTCCAACAGTGACCTGTCCGAGTTGAATGAGCTCATTGTTAGCATTTAGGACCATTGTGATTCCTCCATTCTTTGGTATACAATAATCGAACCAGCCTCACCCATTTGCTGCCAAGAATAGGGTAAACCACACCCGCACGTAATTCACTTGATGATTTCCCTACTTGATGACCTCTGCATAGGTGGATTCAACCTATGCCATACCAATGCTCGGAATACAAGCTATCTCTAGATGGATCTTATGAGTGAAAATACCGAGTGGGATTCCAATAATGTCTGCAATGGTCCATCCAATGGCTTTTTATATCTCTTCGACGGAGACCAAAACCTCCACTTGCCATTCCTCCAGGTCAGCTTCAACAATGACTAGTAAAGTGTTACCTGCCCAGAAATAGATACCGCAAGTGAGACAAAAGTGCTTTGAGCTCCAATACCGCAGGCTCCTCAATAGATGGCTTGGCCGGTGGGGTCACCCAATTATTAAGGTCAATATCAATCTTTTTTGGAGCATAAGTGTATGACCCCATACCAGTAAGTGCATTAACTATCTCCTCACCCCGTTGGATCTCCTCAACACCCACATTCATCAAATTGCTGCTAAATCTAAAAGAATCAATAATTCCTCCATATGCATAATTGAAACACAGTTCCACAACATCACTGCGTGAGACCACCCGTATGTCATTTGGTTGCTTCATGGATCGGCATATTACTGAACATCACCTCCTCATTGTTCAATCGGAATTTTAGCTGTCTGATTTCCATATCTACAAGAGTAGTTCGGTGGCATGTCATTTCCAAGATAATGGGGACCTCAAAATCAACCTCACAAAACCCGTAATGACAAAATCGGCCAAAAAATATAAAGGACTCCACCTTCGCTAGAAAATCATAGAGAATTCCCACCAGATTTATCACCATTCGACCGCCATCAAAAGTCAGACAGGCCGCTTTGGGGGCTCCCAAGCACAACTGTTTGAACACCTAGCGGTATCATGTTAATATTTGTGAACCTAGACTACATAGCGCCTTAGAAAATTAAAGGCTCCAATAGTGAACAGTATGGTGAACTCTCCAGTAGTCTTCCTTTTCCGAACAAGAGAATGGGATGCTATCGCACTACAGTGGTGTGCAAAATTATCTCGTAGGTTCAAAGCCTACGCCTCCCGTTATTGTGACAAACCTTCATGAATTTAGTATAGCCGGTCATCCGCTCAAGTCCCCACTAAAGGGATGTTCACATATAATTGTTTCAAATATTGGAGATGAATTTGTGATACTTCCCATCTTCGACCTTTTCTTCACTCCGTGGAAAAGGGGGGAGGAAGTCTAGGAATAGGGGTGATCTTTTTCGATACCTCCTTCTCCTTCTCTTTGCCAGATCCTTGCTCCTTTGCATTACTAGGAGCGATTTTCTCTACTGAATCATCAACCAAAGTTTGATCCTTGGAATCTGCCAACCAATCATCATAAATCACTAAGGGCTCTATATCTCATCAATCACAACTCACATCGGAGGATCAACTCTCGCCTTCCCACTCCTAGTAGTGACCGCCATGCAATGACTATTATTTTTTGTATTTTGAACTGTATTGCTGTGGAAGTGCCTTTCTACCTCCGGTTCATCGCCAAACGTACATCTAACTCATACCTACTTCAATCGTTTAATGGCCACATCATGTGATTCCACCTTTCGATTCATAACAAACAAATATCGCCGTGGAGCTCCTTGAATTGTCAGTTTGTCTCCCCATCTACTTAAGTACCTTAGAAAACATGTCTTCTGTCTCTTTGAACCACCGGGCTCGCTCACTGCCTCCTGGAGGAACATATAGACCGTTTCCTATTTTTGTACTCCTCATGCTTTTTCTAGTCTCCATTGTGTCCGTATTGGCCTCGCTTGCAATTGTTATCTGGTGTAGTAGTCTGGACCTTGGTTCTGACCTTGATTCTAAGAGTCTTGTTAGACTTTGGTGTTATTCAAACACCACCCTTGATCATTCGTATAATTATCTTCCCCTCCCCGCATTTCGATTCACCTCCATCATTCTTGGGGCCTTGCCCCCGAGAACCCACAACATTCACCTTTTCACCCGCTCCCATAAAATGCTTAGCAATCATCCCCGTTGTGGTCTTTATTTTAGCAATATCCTCGATCTCGCTCTTCATCTTCCTTCTCGTTTTTTGCAAATATACCTACTACATAAGAACCAACCGAGTCTCCCGCCTCTTATGTGCCATGCGTGGCTGGTTTTACTGACTTCGCTAAGTAGCGCTCAGCCTCATCATAAGTGTGACTCATAAATATTTCGCCAGACACGGTATCATCCACTGCCTTGGTGTTAGTATTTATAGACATCTAGAAAATTTCTAGCAATGTATCATCTCGATCCTGGTTGGGCACCCTTGAGCTTCTTGTTGAACCTCATCCATGTCTTATGAAGTGCCTCAGAACTTAATTGTCTAAACTTGTATATCTCATCTATCAGCCTAAGAGCTTCCGATGGTGGGAAAATCTCTCAAGAAAAGCTCTTTTCAACTCCTCTATGTAGTGATAGAATCATTGGGTAGTTCCGCCAAATCCGTAGTATTTCCTCACTCCCTATTGAAAAGGGAAATAACCTATCCATATCACATCCCTGACTCCTACCTTGAGCTGCTTGCATGCTTGTAGATACCTACAAATTAGTCAAAAGAGTATGTCCATCATCAGTTGCATGACCCGCAAATATCCCCTCCATGTTGAGAAGTTGATCATAGCACCGTGATAACTAACATCACCCCAAAGCATGCAAAAGGGGAGGGACAATAGCTCCAATGGCACCGGATTCATCAATATCAACATCATCATACTCATCGAAAATATCGGGTGCCTCGCCGATCTGGACCTCTCGTTCCTTCTAGCCTCGCTTTGCTTCGGTAGCTAGGCATTTCTTTTCAACAATCCTTGCTAACTTTCTATCTCTTGTTCGAGCTTGTTCCTCGCCCAACATTCGCTGTAGCTTGGTCCACTATCTCTTACTTTATAGTTTGGCCATTCTCCCCAGATTTCGCAAATGTTTGTTCAAGTTCATGATCACTTGAAGTAGGGATTTTCCTTAGCTCCTGGGGTACTAGGCATGCAAGAACCTAAGACCTATTAAGAACAAAAACAACAAAATAAAAATAAAAAGGAAATAAGACCTATTAAAGAAGCAAACACAATTAGCAAAAGCCTTAGTCGACTGCAACGATGTTGGCTTTGTCGCCTCCAAATTACACCTCGTAAATGAGATATAATGTGGTCGATGTCAAATATAGAACCCAACAAAGGGCAAATGATCCTACGTGAATAAGGCAAAGAACTTGAGTTAATGTGTTTGGATAATACAATTCCGCTTTCTTATTTCCTAGGGGGAAATATTTTAAGAAAACAAAATAATAAACAAGAGTAAAGACTAGTAGATGTTTAAATTAATTTCAGTTGTATTCAGTTAAGAAGTTGACTAAGATTGTTTACCCATGACTTCATAACCACAAGGATTTTACACTAGTGATCTATCTCCGTGTTTAGCATCCAAAACATTGGTGAGTTATGTTCACCTAAATAGTTGGTCCCCTATCTAGATGATTATCACCACGCGCCCTGGTTTGTATACTGGTGTATGCTTAATTAACTTTACCCTTAATACCGGATTAGTTATTCCCGGACAAGGTCAAGCTATTAGATGTGGGTTGATAGCCTCAAATCTCCGTTTTTAATCCCTTTTCCCATTCACTACCCCCTTGGTCTTTTGAGTATGAATAAGGCAAATTCTAATGTTTGAAACCATTAAGAAATAATTAAAATGAAGGGAAAAATACAATCCATAAACCCCATTCAAGAATCACTATATTTTTACCTCTATGTGTTAATTATCATCACCACAACCCTAGTTATGGGTTTAGCTACTCATTTGACTCGATCACAATCACAAAATAAACAATAAATCATAATTGTAACTTACAAAAATTCATAGAAGAAAACCATGTCAATTGAAAAAAAACTCCAAAATCGATGAACAAAAGTTCAATGTTATTTGATTCTAAAATCAATAACAAAATTACAAACTTTGTTTCTTGAACCAAGAATGATTGTTAACAACACTAGAATTTACGTGAAAAGTAGTAAAATAAACTACACTCGAAAAATAAACCTAAATATTATATTTATAGTCCCAAACAAATCTTTTCCTAACTAAAAATGGACTCCAGGTCGGCAGGGTATTGAAATAAGTAACGACTCGCTGGGTCTCCCAACAAGTCGTGGACCCGTGAATTTGACTTGTTCTCAGAAAATTAGTTCAATCCCGGGGTGACTGTCACCTAACGACTCGGTTAGGTCCCTCGTGGTCATGGCTCACCACCTCCAATGCACTTGACAGATGCCGATTAATACCTGATGACAAGTCTTTACTTCACCTAACGACTTGTTATGTCTCTCATTGTCTTCACTAGGCATTCTTCCAAAATTCTCCTAGTCTCCACGACCGTCATGACTACTCATTACCGTATCTAACGATTTGTTCCTTCAACTTGTAAGGTACACTCGATCTCCTTTTTATGAAATTTTTACTCTTCTCCAAACTCCATTCATGTGTCGTTCATTGGGACGATGACTCAGACCTGGATAGCAGCCTACGGTTTTTGTCCATTTTTTCCTTACTTTGCCCATTTCCCTTTCTCTCGACCTATTTTCCTCGTTACCATAACTCAAACACATCATATCTACATAAACATACTGAATGTCATAATTTCTTGGTTTTAGGCATCGAAAGTGTCATAAAATCACGACATCAATAGTCCAAGCTAATGAGGAGAATCTACTCAATATTTTTGAGAGATGGTTACAGGAGCCGATTCTTGAGTTTATGGTTACATTCGAGGATGAATGACCTAAAGGGGGAAATGATGTTACACCCAAGTAGTACCTATCATTTTACCGATGCATGCATATATATGTTGAGAGTTTTGGAGTAATGTCACATGTGGAAAAGGCATAAATAGAGGAGTTTCGCACAAGTGCATCATCGAGCAAGCAGGGAGGCCAAAGCAAAAAGTAGGGCGAAAGGAGTGCCATGTCATGCCTCTCGCTCTCGCCTTGAGTAGTGTGTCGCGCCCGACTCGTGGTGCTGTGGGGTGGCATGGCGCGCCCCCAGCCACCACCTCAAAACTATATAACCCCCTAATGTGTAAGTTACTCATTCTAATATTTCCCCCAAAATCGCAAGAGTGACTTGGACAATAATTTCACTTGATTTTCACTGAGTTATGCTGTTAAATCCCGTCTAAATGCAAATTTTTCTTGTATAATGAGTTCCGTGCCTACGAGGGAACGTCCCCGGAATTATTTCTTGAAATCTCGCTCGAATTGTTGGAAACCCCCGCCGAGCAAAAGCTGTCGAAATCGCTTCTAATTGATTCCTAATTGACTGCATGTGACAGGTAAGCATTTCCACCTTCTAAACCTGAGAATTTATGGGTTTTTGGTGGAATTGAATGAAGTTTACTTGTAATCAATGTTCATTGGAAGATATCATTATTTGTTTGGTCTAATATTGAAATAGCCTTATTCTCTCAATGTAAAGGCTGCAATTGAGTGGAATTTCTGGCTTCAGGTTGGAAATTGTTGGGTTGAACGAAATTCAACATTCGGAGGTATTTAAGGCTTACCTCTTTGGCAAGTTAGTTGTTGCTAGTAGATGATGATCTTATATGTTGTGGATTTTAGCTACTGCTAGTAGATAAGGATTATGTATATTGTGGTTTGCTTCTATGGCACATACTGAGATTACAATTACATAGTATCCTTTTGTCGTGAACGGGTATGTTAAGTATGACTAACTTAGGTGATGAGTTGGTAATTTACCAACTTTTTAGACTCTAGAATTTTGAGTTTTTTCTTAGTTTCCAACATTATTTGATCTATTCCCTTTTCGCTTTGACTGTATGCGTGATGCTTAAGTTTGAAGAAAAGAGCTAAAAAGGGGTTAAAATGGAGGAAATGAGCGTATGAAGTAAACGAAGATGTTAACCTAATAAACGCCAGTTAAAAAGATGAAGCGTCACTGTTCAGTCAGAGGAATGCCACCGATGGCTGATGAGTCACCTGTGGTAGACGCTGGTTCAATCACCGAACGACACTGGGGTAACCGACTGGCATTTAGCCGAAGACCCTTGCTTCAGCTCTGAGAAAAGGGATTTTTATTGAAAGTTGTAAAAAGCATACTCGCACTCTTTTCTTCTGTGGTATTATTTAGTCTCAGCCGTAGGTTGAAGGGATGATAATGCTTTTTATTTATGTACAATTATATTATTAAATTCAATGATGCTTTTGATGATTGTGTTTTGAATTTCATAACTATGAGTATCTAAAATCAGCTTAATTAGAGGTGTGTGATGATGAATACTTAATTTTGATTTGGTATTGCTAGAGTTAACTTTATAATACACAATCAAGGTAAATCTACCATATCTCTTTCAATCTACAATGAAGATCCATTTATGCATGATATGGGTCTATCTGTACTTTCTTAATTGTTGCTTTCGAGAGAATAATTAAGTATTGGAAGGGAATCTAGTAGTGGTTATAGATGTGAGGTTGTAAAATTAAGCTAGTAATAGCTGAAATTACTTCCTCCTTCCTAATTAGCAACTAATAGCTAGGAGTAGTGAAGTTACTGATCCAAACTACCTGGATGTGTTAAATTGCAGCTAGAGTTTGAAAAATTCTATTTAGGGAAGTCAATAGGGTCTGGAAGTTTCAGGATACCTATTTCCCGAGATTATTGCCATTTATTGAACTTATGAAGTTAACCTGGTTCCATCCCAATCTACTAGTATTTCATCTTGCACTGGGTACCTCTAGTATTTTACAAATCTTGCCCAGCAACTTAGCTGATCCATCTAGTTTGAATTACCAAAGAAATTTGTGTACTCTTCATGAAAGTTTATTCCCCCAATCTTTGTTTTATGTTAAATTATATGGTGCATGATAAAATCAACTTCTCAATCGACACTTGAATCTAATACTCCTTAGTCCTCATGGGATTCGACCTCGACACTCAATGGATTACTTGGTTTGGATACAATGACCGTGTATATTCTTTGATTTAAGAATATATTTTTGACTTTATCGGAAAATGACACCGCTGTCGCGGACCGAGACGCCTTGATGATCTTGTGATTGATTGATAATTGAATTGGTAAACACTATAGTGGCCGCTGAGTTTTTGCTTAGTTCTTTAGTTGATTATTTGGATTTTATGCTCCTTGCTTTTATTGTGTGCAAATGCTTAGGTTTGAAGAAATATCTAAAATGGGGGTAAAATGGATGAAATGAGCGTAAGTGAGAAACGTGTTAACCTGGCGAAAATGTCGGTTAAAAAGATTTTCAGGTCACTGCCTGTGTCAGAGGAATTCTACCAGCGATTCACGAGTCACCTGTGGAGGACACCAATTCAGTTGCCGAATGACACTTAGAAAAGTTTGGAATTAAATTTAAGGTCCGGTGGTTCACGGATTGGCATCGACGAACGTCTGGGTGAACCAATCAAGTTCACCGATAATGATCAAGAAGAAGAGCATATAGCCAGTGGTTCACGGATTTCATCGGTGAACTACCGGTGTCTTCGCTGGTTCCAAAGTGATGCTATTAAGGGTGAAATTGTCCAATGCTGAAAAAGGAAGGAAAAGTACCCTACTTCTTCGTGGTATAAGTAGAAAAAGAAGTTTATTAAAGAAAAAAGAGAGAAAAAGGGGGAGAAGATAGAGAGATTGGAGAGATAAGTCATACAAATCACATCATCTTTGCTTTTTAGCTGAAGGCCATTTTACTCCTTTAGTTGAGAAAAGGGGATTGAATGTTCCAAAAGATACTCTTCTCTCTTTTCTTCTTTGGTATTATTTAGTATCGCCTGTAGTTGAAGGATAATTGTGCTTTTAATCTATCTAATCTTCTTATTAAATTCAATGATGCTTTTGATGATTGTGTTTTTGAATTTTTTAATTATATGTAGCTAAATCATTAACTAGAGGTGTGTGATGATGAAAACTTAATTGGATTGGGTATTTCTAGAGTTAACATCATAATGTTCAAATAAGTGTAAATCTATTGGATTCCATTCAATCTATTAATGAAGATCCATTGATGATGATATGGGTCTATCTATTTTTGCTTAATTGTTACTCAGAGAGAATAATTAAGTATTGAAAGGGAATCAAGTGGATATAGATTTTGAGGTTGTAAAATTAATCTAGTAATAGCTAAAATTACTTCCTCCTTCCTATTTAGCAACTAATAGCTAGGAATAGTGAAGGTTGATCCAAATCAATTCGGTTGTGTTAAATTGCAACTAGAGTTTGAGAAAATCCTAGTTAGGGGTAGTCAATAGGTTGGGAAGCTGAGGCTACCTACTTCCCCAGATTATTTACATTGAACTTATGAAGTTAACCTGGTCCATCCTAATTCCACTAGTATTTCATCTACTCCGCACCTCTAGTATTTTAGAAAATATTGTCTACAACTTGAGTTCACTTCAAAGAAATTTGTGTAATTCTCTCAGAAAGTTTATTCCCCCCCAATTGCTTATTTTATGTTAAATTTATATGGTTCAAAGCTAAAATCAACTTATCAATCGACACTAGAATTCATCACCTCAGTCCTCGTGGGATTCGGACCCTGCACTCTCTAAGTGATTTGTTTTGATACAACGATCGTGTTATTCTTTTTTGATTTAAGATTATATTTTTGACGTTATAAAAATACGCCACTACGAGGACTAGCGTTTGGATGATCTTGTGACGATTGTTAGCATACACAAGTTGAATTAGTAAACACCATAGTGGCCGCTGATAATTTTGGGTGTCCAGGTGATGCCGAGTGTCGGAGAATGGTCACATTATCCAAAGCTGTAACCTTGTGTGAGACCATTAAGCTAGTGAAAAATATGGCGTAGAGGAGAAGAAGGACACAATACGGTCATGATGAATCAATAGAGTTGTTGACGAGTTATGTGAAGGGTTTCCATGCTAAAAATAGTCATGCCATTCAGAATTATGATGATGGCTATTATGGGAAACAAGGTTGGAACAATGTCCAGCTTATTGATACCAACAATGTGGGGAGCACCGAGGTACTTCCACCTCACATGGAGAGTACTCTCAAAGCAGTGCTTGAAAGGGTGCTTGCAACTAAAGAGGGGGTTCAAGATCTACGGAGTAAAATTTTGGATCTAACCTCCACGGTAAAGAATCATAAGGTTATTATTCAACAATTGGAGGAAAGGATGAACGAATTGGCATTTCAAAATGGTGACTCCAATAAGTTAAAGAAACAACACCTACCCAAGGAAGGACATTATGGATGATGATGTTTTAGAGTGGGAAATGGAGGAAGAGGCTATTGAAGACCTGATCATTGATGTTTTTCTAAAAGATGAGGAACTCAAAGAGATCCATCAAGTGCATAAGGAGGTAAGAAATTATTCATTCCCACCAAGAAAGCTAGACCTTGACGAAGATTCATTCAACCCCTCGGTCATAGCCTTCTATTGTGTCACAACCAAAGTTGGAGCTCAGACCCTTGCCCAATCATCTCAAATATGTATACTTGGGGGAGAATGAGACACTACCGTTACTATCTGGGAAGAAACTTACACCGCTAAGGTAGATAAACTCATTGATGTGTTGAAGAGCTGCATTCGAGCCATCAATGGTCAATAAATGATATCATTGGCATCCTTGGGGATTTGAATCACAAGATTAACCTCCAAGAAAATTGCACCCTCATCAATCGAACATCAAAGAAGGTTGATTCCACCTATGCAAGAGATGTCAAGTAAGAGATTATTAAATGGCCGGACGCAAGGTTAGTGTTCCCATTGTGGATAGTAGTTAGCTCGATGTAGTGTTCTAAAAAAAGGGGAATTATGGTGGTTCCAAATGAAAAGAATGAGTTGATAACCACTGGCCCCGTCACGGGATGGAGAGTTTGTATGGATTACTATAAGTTAAACTCCTGGTCAAAGAAGGATCATTTCCCCGGGCCCATTCATTGACCAAATGTTGGATCGTCTAGCGTGCAAGGAATACTATTTTTTCTTGGATGGATACTCGGGATACAACCAAATCTCAATTGCACCAAAAGTATCAAGAGAAAACCACTTTTACATGCCCTTATTGTACATTTGCATTTAAATGAATGCCTTTTGGTCTTTGCAACGCCCCGACCATATTTCAAAGATTTATGATGTCCATATTTTCTGACATGGTGGAGGACTCAATGGAAGTCTTTATGGATGATTTTTTTCAGTTGTGGGGAACTCATTTAATGACTGCCTGTCACATTTAGATAAGGTATTGGAGAGATGTACTAACATCTAATTTGGTCCCAAATTGGGAAAAGTGTCACTCATGGTCAAAGAACTAATTGTATTGGGACACAAAATTTTTGAAAAGGGGATTGAAGTAGATCAAGCCAAAGTTGATGGAATTGCTCAGCTACCCCCACCATGTACTGTAAAAGGTGTTCGGAGTTTCCTCGGACAAGTGGGCTTATCGTCGTCTATTGAAGATTTCTCCAAAATACCCATCCTCATTTTGACTGCTTAAAAAAGAGGCAACATTCCACTTTGATGAGGAGTGTTTGAAAGCTTTTGTGGATTTAAAGGCGAGATTACCTCTTCTCAAATCATTGTAGCACCCGATTGGTCAAAGCCATTTGAACTTATGTGATGCAAGTGGAGTCACAAAGAGGAGTACTTTTGACAACGAAGAGATAAAATCTTCCATCCAATATAATATGCTGCAAAGCTCTGAACAATGCTCAAAAAAATTACATAGTGACCGAACAGGAGCTCTTAGCCATTGTGTTTGCATTCGATGAATTTTTTGGGCGCATTTGCTTGGAATCAAAGTGGTGGTGCACACGATCACGCGGCACTCGTGTGTACTTAATGGCCAAGAAAGATGCTAAACCAAGATTGATGAGGTAGGTTTTTTTGTTACAGGAATTTGATTTTGAAGTGACAGACCGTAAGGGCTACGAGAATCAAGTGGCTGACCATTTGTCGCGCCTTAAAACAAATGGGCAGCTAATAGCACAAGAGGAGATCAATGATGCCTTTCCGCATGAGCAAATCTTAGCTACAACCCACGACCTGACCCCCATGGTTTACGTATTTCACTAACGACCTGGCCAGCAATATTGTGCCCAAAGGTTTGGATTATCAGCAAAGAAACAAATTCATGCATGATGTTCGAACTTCTTTGGGATGAACCTACCTCTTATGAAGTTGTGCTAATGGGTTAGTACGAAGGTGTGTGCCCGAAGTGGAGATACATCCAATTTTAGAAGCTTGTCACTCCTCCCTTGTGGGTGGTAATTATGGAAGTGTGCGAACCGCGACCAAGGTGTAGCAACATGGATTCTATTGGCCCACCTATATCGTGGATGCACATTACTTTGTGAAGCAATGTGATCGATGCCAAAGGATAGGGAGTATTGCCACATGAACTCCCGCTGACCCCGATCCTAGAGGTTGAATTGTTTGACGTGTGAGGATTGAATTCATGGGTCCTTTTGTAAGCTCTTATGGGAAAAAATACATCTTGGTGGTTGTTAATTATGTTTCCAAGTGGGTAGAAGCTGTACCATTACCCAACAATGAGGCAAGGAGTGTCAAAGCTTTCATAAAAAAAAAAAAAAAAACATATCTTCTAACGGTTCGGTACCCCAGAGCTATCATTAGCAATGGGAGGGTCTATTTTTGCAATTGCGTGTCCAAAGACACTACTATATAAATATGGTGTAAAGCACAAAGTGGCCACTCGTATCATCCACACTGAAGGACCGAAGTTTCAAACTGGGAAACAAAGTCCATCTTGACTAAAAGAGCCAATTGAACCAAACTGATTGGGCACAAAAGGATGACGCATTGTGGGCCTATAGGATTGCATTTAGAATACCAATTGATGTCTCCTTATCAACCGGTGTATGGTAAAGCATGCCACCTCCTGGTGGAGCCGGGAACACGGCCTGGGCGTTGAAAGTTTGGAACCTCGAATGCGGAATAGTTATCCAAGGTCGAATCCACAATTTACAGGAGATGGAAGAGTTTCGAATGAAGGCATATGAAAATGCAGAAATTTACAAAGCTATAATGAAACATTATCACGATAAAAAAAGTGTTGGCAAGACAATTTTATTCTCGGGGAATGGTTACAGCCATTAAATTCTCGACTCATAGCTTTTCCCTGGGAAGTTAAAGTCTAAATGGTCAGGTCCCTTCAAGGTATCTCAAGTGTATGAAAATGGAGCCACAACTCTACAATAAAATGGAAACAAGTTCAAAGTAAATGGCCAGAGGGTCAAAAGATATCTTGGAGTGTTGGAAGAAGTAGGGCGAGCAGAAGTGATGCATCCGGAAGAGCCATAAAACTGGCTCTCTTTCGTTCTACAACGCTACATAAGGTTATTCTTGGGAGGCAAACCTAAGAATTTGTTATTCTTATGTATTTTTGTTTTTGATTTTCTATTTAAGTGTGAAGACGGGTGAAGCAATAGGATGGAAACCAAATCAGCGAACCGCCGTAACTCGTGAAGCGCAAAGTGCACCGATGAAGGATAAAGATTCGAATCAATCTATAGAACGCCAATGATAATTCATGAAATTTTGTTGGGGCACCAATCTCATCCAAAGGTAATCGAATGCTCCATGAAGAATCGGTGAACTAGCCGGGCAAACAAGGTACCTGCGTAAGCGCCAATTCACCGCCAATATGGAAGGCAATTGTATTTCGTATAATGCAAGTGGCGGTCCACAAGCAGGAACTGGTCTAGTTCGGCATCGCCGATGCAACTCCCAAGACAAAAGCCCAAACGAAAGAACTCCACAACAAGCTGCAAACTCCCAAAATTCTCCTATTTTCCCCCTAAAATTTAACCCATTCTTCTTCACCTACCACCTTCTAATATCTCTATCCCAAGAAATTATCTACATTCCTCAAAAAGTGTTTGTATCTTAGGCATCCTTCACAGATCTCCACAAGCACATTTCATTGAAGGTAAGCATCTCCTCACCCATTCTAAAAAGGTTGAAATTTTGTCAAGTACATGTTGTTCTACCCATGTTCTTTGAGTTTGGCTTCTCAAGCCGTTCTATGTGTATGGGTGTTGCTTTATGTTGACTCATATATGGGTATATTCTACATACCTGAGTGGCTGGCCTAATGATGGATTGATTGACACCTCTCTTAAGGGTACCCTTGTCTTTTGTCACTTAAGTATGAGTATAATCAGTGATTGTCGACAAAGGTGATGTGAAGGATATTTAGATGTACTGTGCAAAATAGGCAAAAACCAAGCAGGTTCGCTAGTGAGATGCTACGATTCCTAGTATTTGACCCTTTTGAGTTTACCGACACCATTGGCGACTCACGAAAATGTGACTGCAGCTCGCCGGTGAATTGTCGCGACATGAAGCACCTACTGAAAGTTCCTCTCGGCCGCTTTAGTTTGCTACGATATTGTCCACTACTAACATACTCTTGCAACATTATGTCTACCAATCAGCATTTTCATACAGGCAAGGTATCCATGCCGACAAATACCCCTCAAGAGAGATTTGGGCTAAAAGGCATGGAGGACTTTTACAGAACCTTTCAAAGAAAATGCGTCATCCATGCATAAGCTAAATTTGAGGTGGTATAATATAACAAGATACTCGTAAATATATCACCGCATTGGGATGCATGATTGGGGCCCATTTACCATACCTCCGCCGACCCATACCTCTTAGGCTAGTGGGAATTCTAAGGTCATATAGAGCACGCCAACAACTAATGAAGCTAGAAGATCACACCGAAGCGTTCCACACCCGATATTAGTTTGGGTGCGAGGGCGTGAGGTTCAAGTCACACCTGAAGCAATCAACTCATTGTATTGGGAGGAACCAATCTCACCACATCCAATCCTCCGTCAGAAGATAGCAGATAAGGAGAACCAATTCCAATGGGTAGCTCGCATAATTGCACAAGGTCAACAACAACGGGTTGTGTCCAAGGGTCTATTCATAGGCGTGATTTAAAGTTTGACGCCCGCATGCGTTTAGATTTGGTCTGTTCTAGGTTGATGCCCTCTCAAAATACATCAGAGGTGCCTATTGACGTGGTGATTCATCTTGCATGAATAATGAAGCATGTGCACATTAATATGGGAGAGATTATTGCTTATCAGTTCAGGCGAAAAGCTAAACAACAAGCCACAACATTTCCCTTTCCTTCTGTGGTAAGTATGTTGTGTTTGAGGGGTGAGTGTCCTTTGTGGCGCTCATTGTCTATACAATCCCATGGAGTGATTACTTTGGACACGAAGATAGAAAAAGAGACCCCAATGATAAAGCAGGCAAGGTAAGCAGGGCACATGACTCCACCATCACCCTTGGAATCTTCTCACATAGATACTACCCTAGCTAACACAAGCGCATCCCAAAATTCTTCGCGCCTGAATTTACTTAATATTGCACAAAAGGAAAAGATGCATGAGAAGCAGCTTGTATGATTAGCCAAGGCTATCTCTTAAATGATCCAAAGTTCCCTTAAGAAAGCCTTGCAGCCTGCCAAGGACAAGTTGACACACTTATGCTCGAAAGTGAATGTTCTTGAAAGTGAAGTGATGACACTGCAACAGGAGGTGGCCACATTTGCTGCACACACTGACCAACCACCTGTGACCCTGAGGTCGTACCACCACAAGTCGAAGCACCCAGAAGTCCCCTAGATGATTGGTGGGTGGGCTACCACAATAATGCGAATATTATGTCTAATGAGGAAGAACTCAACCATAGCCCACCTCTTTCGCCTCAAATGCATTCGGTGCATGATGTTGATCCTTCATGGGCCACAAGGGAGTGGCAACAACATCTTATCATGAACTTTGGACCCTCCCGAACAGATGGGCCGCACCAGGCCCTGGTCTACCTATTACATTCCTACCAGATCCCATGCAACCTACAACAGAAGACACAACTTCTTGGGTTTTTTATGTTGTCTCTTATACTTGGAAGCAGAGACCCAATTGCTGATATGATCAGGAAATCTCTTTTACCTTCTTGTCCTTCTTATAGGTTCCATTGGGGGTAATGTATGATTTAAGTTTGGGGGAGGGATTGATTATTGTCCTTGGGGAATTAAATGTTTATTCTGACTTGGTAATTTGTGAATTGTGTGTTGATAATTTGTGAATTGGGTTTCATTTTCGCCATTGGAAATAGAGTAGTGTAGAATTAAAACTCTGAGGGTTTTATTTATACCACGGTTCTTTCCTAAGGAGCCTTCTTTTATTTTAGTTAATTTTGCTGTCAAACCGGATTGGCTTTTCCCGATGATTGATTGAGTGGAGACATTCTTAAGGGAAATGCCATGTCACTTTGAGTTTGTTGTGAAATTGTTTTAAGAGGCATTAACTAATTTTTTTTTATTTTTCTTGTGATTGGAATGAAAATGTGAAAACAAGGCATGAAAATGAAGATAATGAGCAAGTGTTGATACCATAGCATAGTAATCTTGGTCGTACATTGTAAAATTCCCTGCTTGATGTCCTAATGTGATGTTTTGTTTTGGAAAATGACTCTTGTAGACCCTTTATGTGTGATTCTTTGTGTGGCGAGAATGTTTTTGTTAATCTTGTTCATTATATCTTGTCTAGAACTTTCCCTAAATGTGATTCAAGGCGAAATCCTAGATGTAGTTGCACCAAGGAAATGAGTTTAGGCCCTCAGTCGTCGAGCCACTTCAACCATACGCCCTCCATGATCATTAATCTTTATGAGACAATTTTTAGCCTTAAAACTTTTCCTTTGAAACCACATTACAAGCCTTAAGACCATTCTTAATACCTCTTTTGGCCCCATTCTCCCTAAATGCTAAGGACAAAATAAGTGCTGAAGCAAGGCTCAATGCCTAAGAAGAAAGGAATTAAAAAAAAGGCAAATGTGAAAAATGAGGTAAGAGCCTAAGTTTGGGGGTATGAAAAACAAAGGGGAAAGACAAGAATTATAGTGTAAAGAGAACATCACCTTTAGTCAAAAGTACACACAAAGACGAATCCAAAAAGAAAAAGATTAATTGTGTGAATTGGTGTTCCCTCTTAAGGTAATAAGGCTAGTGATAGAAGATAAAGAGGGGTTATAAGGGAGATTATTAAAGAAATGAAAGGCATCAACAAGAAAAGAAAGAAAAAGAAGTTTAGTGAGAAAAACTATTGTAAGGCATGGCATGAAAAGCATTAGGGAGGATCTAGTCACTACATCCAAATGCTCTTCCTACCCTTACCTTAAGCCTACATCACAACCCGCAAGTCCTAAATGATTCTAGGTGCATCTACTCTACATTAGTGGCAAATTACATGTAGGGAAAGCCTATGGATCAAGTGTGTGCATGAAAATATCTTTTGGGAGAGTTAGTGTGAATGTCTCTTCCAATTGATTGTTGGTATGCATTCAAATCATCAAAAAGTCAAGAAAATAGGGATCCTTATTTTTGGTGAGTGGCATGATTCCTTTTAGGGATGATAGAGCATTTAGAGTTCATATGGGCATAGAACAAGGAGTGGAAACTCTAAGGCAAGCTTTGAATTTTCAGCGATTACAACTTGAGATGCTACTTGTGTTACTTGGTTGAGAATTTCCCTTGTGTGGTTAATGATTCCTTTCAAAAAGCTTTACTTGATGATCATTTTGGGGTTGTCAGAGTCTAGGTGGTCCGCAAAGCCTAATTGTGAAGAAATGTGACCTCTTCCTCAATAGTTGAAGTATTGCATTACTTGAGGACAAGCAATTATTAAAGTTTGGGGGTTTGGTGAGTTGGTAATTTACCAACTCACTAGACTCTAAAGTTAGAGTTTTTGCTTAGTTCTCGAGTTAATTATTTGGATTTTATGCCCTTTTTGCTTTTATTGTGTGCAGATGCTTAAGTTTGAAGAAAAGAGATAAAATGTGGGGAAAATGGAGGAAATGAGCATAAGTGGTGAAACGCAGGTGTTAACCGACGAAACGCCAGTTAAAAAGATGAAGGTCACTGCTTAGTCAGAGGAATGCTACTGGTGGTTCATGAGTCACCTCTGGTGGGACGCCAGTTCAGTCGGTGAATGACACTCAGAAAAGTTTGGAATTGGCATTTAAGGTCTGATAGTTCATGGATTGGCATCGGCAAAACGCCGGGTGAACCACCAAAGTTCACTGATAATGACTGAAGAAGAAGAGCAAATAGCCAGTGGTTCAAAGATTTCATCGGCTAACCGCCGGTGTCTTTGCCAGTTCCAAGGTGATGCTATTAAGGGTAAAATTGTCCAATGCTGAAAAAGAAAGGAAAAGTACCCTACTTTTCGGGGTATAAATAGAAAACGAAGTACATTGTAGAAAAATAAGAGAGAAAAAGGGGGAGAAGATATTGAGAGATAAGCCAAGTACATAATACATCATATTTGCTTTTTAGCTGAAGACCATTTTTTTAGCTGAGAAAAAAGGGGATTTTGATTGAAAGTTGTAAAAGATACTCTGCTCTCTTTTCTTCTTTGGTATTATTTAGTCTCAGCTGTAGTTGAAGGATAATTGTTCTTTTGATTTATCTGCTCTTCTTATTAAATTCAATGATGCTTTTGATGATTGTGTTTTTGAATTTCTTAACTATGAGTACCTAAAATCATTAACTACAGGTGTGTGATGATGAATACTTAATTGGATTGGGTATTGCTAAAGTTAACTTTATAATGTTCAATTAAGTGTAAATCTATTAGATTCCTATCTATTAATGAAGATCCATTGATGATGATATGGGTCTATCTACACTTGCTTAATTGTTGCTCGGGAGAGAATAATTAAGTATTGGAAGGGAATCCAGTTGTGGGTATGGATATGAGCTTGTAAAATTAAGCTAGTAATAGCCGAAATTACTTCCTCCTTCCTAATTAGCAACTAATAGCTAGGAATAGTGAAGTTGTTGATCCAAATCAGTTTGGGTGTGTTAAATTATAGCTAGAGTTTGAGAAAATTCTAGTTAGGGGTAGTCAATAGGTTGGGAAGCTGAGGCTACCTATTTCCCGAGATTATTTACATTTATTGAACTTATGAACTTAACCTGGTTCCATCCCTATCTAACTATTATTTAATCTACACCGCACGTCTAGTATTTTACAAATATTGTCTACAACTTAGCTGATCCTTCTAGTTTGAATTCACTAAAGAAATTTGTGTAATTATCTGCAAAGTTTATTCCCCCCCCCCAACAATTCCTTGTTTTATGTTAAATTTATATGGTGCAAGCTCAAATCAACTTCTCAATCGACACTTGAATTCATCACTCCCTAGTCATCGTGGGATTTGACCCCGACAGTCGTCGTGGGATTTGTTTTGATACAATGACCGTGTATATTCGTTGATTTAAGAATATATTCTTGAAGTTATCACTAGGTGCGCCATAGAGAGCTCCTCGTTCACTAGTTTTCCATTTAGAGGTATTCTGATGTTTTGTTGTCATGCCAAGACCTTACATGTTTATGGGTAGCTATTGGGCCTGACATGGTAAGTTGGACAGCATAGAGCGTAGCCGGGAAATAAAACTTTCAATTTGATGCCTATATTTCCAGTAAAGCTCGCCCAAAGACCGTTGACGTGCCTTGACGCCTCCAGGGCTAGAATCAGGATAGGGTGGTCTTACGTTCGAGTTAGTGGCACCAGGGTTTCCTAGGGAACTGAGCAACCCATATAATTGGCTACTGTCAGTGACCGTTAGTTTCAGCCGACTCAATGCTTGTCCTACAGGTCGTTCTGGAAACCACTATAGTTGTTACAAGTCTGATAGACTAGTCGATACCCTAAGGAGGGAACCTTTTTAGTAGTTAGATTTTAGGCCAGCGTCCCAGGATACCCTTATAGATGCCTAGGTATGGGTTGCTGCAAAGGACTAGGTCTAGATATACCTGCCTATAAGGCTATGAATCGCCTAGAGGAGCCATATGAAATCTTGACAGACTAAGTTAAGGTCTAAAGGGACTAGGACCAGAGTATCACAATTTTACTTCTAGGCTAAGAGTTATAGTAAGCTGCCTGTAGAGAGTTAGGGTTGACAACTTAGGAGCATGTCCGATCAGTAGCAGCCCCCCCAGTTAGTCAAAGCAGAGGAACTAAATAGTTGGTCATCTACGACCTTACTGTTCGCTTATGAGCTATCATTGTTCTAGCTTGATCTTAAAGGCATCGCTTAGGCCACTCCAGACCTCGCCCTATTTTGTTTGGGCCGTTAGAGATTATAATTACTGCTAGGATCCTCTAGCCAGGCGTAGGCACAGGGGGTGTGCTAGTTGGTAGTTATACAGACTATTTTAGGGGCAAGTAGTGGTCGCGTTAGGTCTAAGGGTCCAGATATGCCTTTTGAGTGTCAAGATTGAGACTAAAATGTAGTACTTCAGTCAGGATTGACCCCACCAAGGATAACCTTCCATTGACCAACTTCAGGGTTGCTAACTGTGTCGTTGCCTACGGGCTATGGATCGCTCAGAGGAGCTATGTGATATCACTCAGAGGAGCTATGTGATATTTCTTAAAGGAGCTATGTGATGTATGAAAGGACTATATTCAGGTCTATAAGCCCATGTTTATGTCCATCTACATATGGACCTCTTCTTATGCTATACTAGCATTACTGACCCTTCGTCAAGCATTTTGTGGCTAGGGTGCAGTTGTAGAAGCCCAACGGGCTCCGACACAGTTACAAGAGCCTAGCGGGCTCAGTTGATGACTCGGAGGTCAGGTAGGTTGGCTATATTTACCACTAGAATTATAAGGACCTAGTTAAGGGTATATAGATTGAATTGTACTTTCCAGGGATTATGGGGGTCCCTTTGGATTATATCTGTGTTTTTTGCACCTTCCAGGCTTATAGGCGTCAGGTTAGTTCTTGTTTGTCTACCTGCTTGTTAGATATAGTTTATGGATGTATAGCCATGTAGCTTCAGCTCATATTCATGTAGTAATTTACTAGATGCAGGTTATGGATAAGAAAACTTACAGGTAAAATTCTTCCCCTTCATGCTATTTACTTTCAGTTCTTTATCATCTTCAATCGATCTTTTATTACAACCTTACATACTCGGTACATACTGTACTAACGTTCAGGCATGGGGCGCTGCGTACTTTCCTGCAGGTTTATACAAACAAGGTTTAGGACCTCCTTAGCAGCTATTCGAAGTCAGCAGATTGGTCATCTCCTTGCATTTGGAGATACCAGATAGCATAGGTTTTCTTGTCCTTATTATATAGATTTTGGGTAGGATGGGGCCCTATCCTGACCAATATTTTCACTCTTAAAGGCTTGCAGACTAAAGTCTTTCAGTTGTGGGTTGTTGTTGGCCGTGTGGGGCCTATCTATTGTGTGTTGTGTGTGTGGGCCTAGTTTATCTAGTTAGTTAGCAACCTTGTTGGCTATAGTATGAATATGACCATCTGTTTTCATTCTGTTATGACTAGACAACATGGTGGTCCTGTCAACCCGTATAGGATCCCTTTGTTATTATGTTGCTGGGTTAGTTGTTTTCCTTTGTAGGTTGTTGCGTGGCCTTGTCAGCCCTAGAATATATTCACAGCCGAGATATAGCAGTTTTTTTTCTTGATTTGAGTGGCTGGTAGGCACCAGGAGTGCATATGCCCATCCAGGTCAGCCCAGGTCCCAGTGTGGCGTTAGGTGTCAGTCATGCCTCCCAAGGTGGGTAGTGAGAGACAATCACTTCTTTTACCAAGAAATGGCATTTTTCCCAATTAAGAACAAATTTTGTCTCCTCGCATCTCTTCAATACCTCTTTATGTGTACCAAAAAATCTTCAAATGAATCCCTCAAAACTAAGAAGTCATCCATAAAGAGCTCCATAGCGTCCTCCACCATATCTAAAAGGATGGACATCATACATCTTAGGAAAGTGGTGGGAGTATTGCAAAGACCAAAAGGCATCCTCATAAATGCAAAAGTTCCATAGGACATGTAAAAGTGATGTTCTCTTGATCCTCAGGTGCAATAGATATTTGATTGTATCCTGAGTATCCATCCAAGAAACAATATATTCTTTCTCAGCCAAATGATCTAGCATTTAGTCAATGAAGGGCACAGGGAAGTGATCTTTCTTTGTCCAGGAGTTTAACACATGGTAATCCATGCAAACTCTCTATCTGGTAACTAGGCAGTTTGCAATTAATTCATTCTTTTCATTTGGAACAACCATAATGCGCCCTTTCTTTAGCACACATTTTAAAGCAATTACCCAAATGTTGTTAGAGATAGGATACACAACTCCTATATCTATCCATTTGATAATTTCCTTCATGACCACCTCTTGCATAGGTGGATTTAGATGCCTCCGATTCTTGACTGACAGGCTATAATTCTCTTGAAGATTAATCTTGTGAGTGCAAATCCCTGGAGGAATATCGGTGATATAAGCTATCGACCACCCTATGACTTGAATATGCCTTTTCGATACTACTATGAGTTTTCCTACCTAGTTATGAGTGGGCTTTGCTGAGATAATGACGGGAGTGTATCCATTTCTCTCAAATATGCATATCGCAAATAGGTAGGTAATGGTTTGAGTTCCAAACTCAGAGGTACAACAATAGATGGATGTGATGGTGGGGTCGTCCGATTATTGAGGTTGAGGTCGAGTTTCCTTGGTTGGAAGGTATAAGTTCCTATCCCTTTGTTCACTTGACAGACCTCCTCCAATTCTTCATCGCTCAAGAAAAGGCTAGCAAACGTTTCTTCTAGACTCTCTTCTTCCATCTCCCATCTAAATGTTTCTTCGTCCATGTTGGTTTGGGGTGGTGAAACTTTTGTTTCCTTTGTTACTTGTTGAGCTGCCACTTGGAGTGCTAACACACTCATTCTGTCCTCTAACTGTTATATTTCTATATCATGATTTTTCATTATTTTAGTGAGGTCCAAAAATTCACTCCAAAATTCCTGAACTCCTGAATCAGCTGAAATAACTTCTTCAAGCACCATCTCAATAGTGTTTTCCATGCGAGATAAGAGTGAATCATCACTTCCTTGACTACTCATTTCAGCTAAACAAACATCGTTCCAACCTTGATTTTCATTATAAAAATACCCATCACCTTGATTAGCTTGATGGTACCTTATATCAAAACCCTTCATATAATTTGTTGATAGCTCTATCTGTTTCATCATGACCAGCAACACTGTATCTTTCCTCCCTTCTATACGCCATATCTTATTCACCAACTTGAGAGTCTCTACATAAGGTGCTCCCTTGGGGTATGGCAACAGCCTTTCGAAAGGGCTCATTAGCATATCTGTGACCACTCAACAATGATAAGATTAAGAACCAACTCCGAAAGTAAAATCCAACTAACAACGGTGCAAGATAATTCAAATTAACAATCAACAAACGGATATCAAGCGCTAGTCCCTGACAATGGTGCCATTTTTGATAATGTTCAAACTACACTCCTCTTAATGAGAGAGCGTATACGGTCGTTGCTCAAATTAAATTTTCTCAACGGATGTCGGGATTGAATCCAACAGAGAATAGTGAATGATTTACGGAAGCGTTGTTTTAGGAAATTTGAATTAACTTTCACCAATCAAGAGGAATAAAACAGTAAAAAAAATTTGGGGGAAAATGAAGTAAACAATATTGTGGATTTTAAACCAGCTTGCAAATATAGAAAAATAACAAATATTGATATAAAATAATGAGAGAAGACTAGAGGTGTGGTGTAGATGGGGTGCTAATAAAATGAGGATATGCTAGCTCATCAAATCAATGCGAATAAGTATAAATAACTTTGGACGAGATAGAACCCTATGATTTTCAACCTCATGGATGCCTTTTTCTCGAGTCCTTTCGAACCTCAAGACACAATTCAATTATCCCAATAAAGTTTGGGTTAATAGCTGAGCTATTTCTAGTCACTAACTACAAATTAGGATTATGAATATGGGTTTTGGCTATTTCTAGCCCAACTCCACACAATCACATCCATTGCCACCATCAAATGCTCTTCCAATATTTGAATTCTTCACTTTCAAGCTAAAATCAAGTAAGATAAGTAAAACCACATTTGCAACTATGGGTCCTCAATTATAAATTGAAGAGAACTCAATAGATTTACACTAATTAAGCAATATTGAGATAAATCTAGCAATACCCAATCTAATTTAGAACCCATCATCACACACTTCTTGTTGATGATCCAGCTACTCATGATTAAGAAACTAAACAGTATATCCATCAATAAACTCAATGAATTCATTAATAAGAGCAAGTAAAATCAAACTCAAAATATGACTGCAATAATGGTTATACCTTGCTAAGGATGAATATGAAAATAAGAAAAGTAATATTCAACAATCTCCTCCAATGGGGTTCTTCTCTTTCTCCCAAGAAAAGGAATATTCAAAAAGCTAAAAAGTATAAAGTTATGTACAAAGTACTTTCTTCTAAACTATATACAAAAATAGAACTACCAATCTCATCTTTTTTTCTGTGTTGGATGTAATTGCCCCTGTTTAGGCATTTTATCACTTGTAGGGGAGCCGACGGTTTGTCGATTGCATTTCATGAACCGTCTGTCATTCTCTACACTTCCAGTTATTTTCCAGGACAATCCGGCGACACCTTCGGTAGTTCGCCGACCTTCTTTTGCGATCCGCCGATTCCTTTACTCAGTCCAGCAAGTTCAAGCACCTGTAGGAAATTTAACCAGTGAGTCGCTGGTTGATGTTTGCGGCCACAGATTTCCTTTTCTCCTCAAGTCAGTGGTCATCTATGTTTGACCGGAATTTTTTCGGTGTCCTCCGATGGAGCACCGATTTTCACCTGATTTCATCCTTTTTACTCCACTTCTTGCTCTTTCTCTTCAACTCAGATACTTGCACATAAAAAGGAAAAAAGGCATAAAATTCATCTAAATATCTTGAAAACTAAGCTAAAGATCATGCTCAAGAGCCGAATGAGTTGGTAAATTACCAACTTATCATTTGTTTAGTAAGGAGACATCATTTTGTTCGATTATAGTTAGGGTTGTAATGCATATTTGGAGGGGACACAAGTCTTAACTTATATTTCTTATTTTCTCTATCATTTCACTTTGAATTATGATGGTATCTTTGTTTTTTTGCTTGTTTATGAGTGGCTAAACGCCTATTCTAAGGTTTTGGTCATAGCTATGGTTGAAGTCTGAAAGATAGATTAATTATAGTTTTGATTGTTCATTAAAGGTTGTTTATACTTACTTATTTTAATTACTTATTCACTAGACTGATCACCTTGTAAATAAATCTTTTGGTTGTTGGTTGAACTCGGGAGAGGAAACTGAAAGGGTTAAAAGTCCATGTAAAATGAGAATTCAATGATCCTTTGTCTCATTTGTTGGAGGTTAGAAGTTGTTGATGAGGTTAAGGATATTCCCTTCAACTCGATTTAGTTGATATACAAGCAGTCATAACCGTCATTTCATGTTTCTCCTGCAACTATAGGGATATAGGCTTTAGGATCCGTAAGGTAGTTCTTGGATGCTCGGGAGAGTGGCAAGAAATTGGATAGTAACTTGCAACTAGATATCTTAGAAAAGAAATAATCTAGTGTAATCAAGTTTGATAACTCAACCTGAAGCAAAAGTTCCATTTCCCTAGATTTTTATCATTATTTAAAGTACAAACAAGTTTGCAACAACTTTAGTTTATTTGTTCATTTTACATTTCAAGTTTAGTAGTTTAATTCTTCAAACCATTCCCCATTTATTTCTGTTTTTGTTGGAGTAGAGAAATAAATATTTAACCTTAAATGAGTAATCTGACAATTCTATAAGGGATCAATAATTGGGACTTCACTTTTCTATATTACTTGATGATCACGTGCACTTGTGTGTTCTTGGGAAACATCATTTATCTTCCTAGCTGATTTTGTGATCTTAGATTGCGATGTAAATTTTAAGGTCCCCATTATCTTGGGGCGATCATTCCTTGCCATTAGGAGAGCCCTAGTTGATTTTGATGTGGGCCAGTGAAGTTTAGGCTAAACAAAGAAGAGGTCACCTTCAACATTTGTAGGTCAATAAAGAAACCAAAGAATAACAATTGCAGATCTTTTGATGGCATTGGATATATTAGCATGTGTAATTATAACATAGCTGTGGATAAACTGGATAAGTAGTATGATGCAAACCTGTACCGTGTGTGGGTGATGTCGCTCAAATTACACCAAGTAATGAGATATAACGCGATCGATGTCAAATATAGAACCAAAAAAAGGTTGGGGTCGATCCCACAAGGAATATGGAAGGATATAGAAGAACGCTAGTATTTAATCTTTTAAGTTGATTATATCCTAAAAGGGGGGAAATTTATAAAAGTAACAAACAATGTCGTTGAGAGAAAGTGAAGGTTGATTCAAAATTAATGCAACTAACTAGGGTAAATGTTCCCCATGACTTCATAACCACAAGTCATTTTATACTAGTGATCTATTCTGGTTCTTAGCATGTAATATCGGTAAATTAACTTCACCTAAATGGTTAGTCCCCTATTTAGATGATTATCACCATGCAACTTGGTCCGTCTACGGGTGTATACTTGACTAACCCTTACCCTATGTTACACCCTGTAAATTTGACATTTAGATGGCCTATTCACATGTTGGTTAAGAGTTTTAGAATTCCATACATGCTAGAAAAAGGCCTGGGGGGAGACCGTACAAATGCCGTGTCAAACCATAGCACGAAAAGGCCGGGCAGGCCCCTTCGCGATGGCAAATGTGCCACGGAGGTGAGATGCAATCCCAAGTATATAAAGCCCCCACTTCGGTTTTAATGATAATTATCAAATATTTCCAGTGAACAAACCAGAGAGTAACCAGAAAACAGAGGGCATGAGGGTTCCATTGGAATTTCCTTCTGTTTACTCTATTAAACGCGATCTAAACTCGAATTAATCTTGGGTAGTGAAGTATTAAGTTGTAGGGAGCATTCCTACGGAGTTAGTTTCGTGAAATTCATCCGGAGAACCGTTGTCCTACCGAGTTAAGGTAAGTGGAATTGCTCCAAATTAGTGTCAGTATACTCCTAGCTCTAAAGTGAGTATTTCTCTCTTTTGGACTTCCGAGAAATAGAGAGTTTTCGGCTGTTCTTCGATAAGTCGAAGAATAGGCAGTGAGTGTATATTATAAGTATGATTTCTTTTTAGTAATAATAGAATTTGTTATTTCCCTTCGTGGATATGATTACAGTTGGGAGAAATAGCTGAAAATTAGCCGAGTTATGCCAGATACTCAGAAAGTTAACGGACAAGGTATGTGAAGCTAGTTTCTTTTGGCAAGTTTGTAATTCCAAGAGCGCAAACTAGTATAAATTCTAGTAGAAAGTTTCAGAAACAGTACAACATGCCCAGTATGTAATTTAGTAAAGTATGTCAGGATATTATCGTGTTTAGCCAAAACCTAGTAAAGCAATATAAGTCCCGTAAAGTATTTCAGAAATAGAATAGTAGCTTAATATGAATTTTAGAAAGCATGTTAGAAATAGTAAATCATGTTTACCATGAAACTTAGTTATACCACATGATTTTCAGCAGAAATATTATATCTTCTTTCAGTATATGATTCAACACAGTATGACAAAAATTATATATATACCATTATCAGTTTTAGCATGTATTATATATACACATATTACTATCATTAGTTTCAACATGTATCGTATGCAGTTAGTATTATCAGTTGAGAGTTGACTGTATTGTGTTTGGTTGGATTACCTAGCATCCATGACCGCCCCAGGGTTAATAGCTATATCGACTTGTCCTCCTGAGGGAGAGGATGTGTTGCTCTACGGAGTGGCATGCCGCCCCCTAGGGAACGAAGATGGGATGCCACTTTCCCCATATTTTTCCTTGGTCGGCTATTATACACACCCGTCGAGCGGGTACGCCCAGGGTGTTTATTCAGGATCCTCTGGACTCAGGTATAGTTATAGTCAGGGGCTCAGCAGGCAAAAGTGCATACCCAGGGGACCGGCAAGATGCTTATTGTTACTATGGGAGATGGGATGACCGGGGTAGGGGTGTAGATTGCGTGTTGGTAGTACCTTCCTGTTTATGGGGGCCACGTAAGGTTTATGTGTGCTATGTTATGTTATGTTATGCCATATTATGCCATGTTATGTTAGTTATGAATAGATTGATAGTAGAATGCCACGTTACCAGGTACGACTCCTACTCCTTTCAACATAGTTTAGGACAGTCTTAAACTCGTACTTTCAGTCAGTTACATTCTATTTCTTTCTACTTCAGTTCTATCAGTTATATTGCTTATCTTCAGTTATTTTCTAGCTGTTTCTTTGCATACTCAGCACAAGCGGTACTGACACCCATTTTGGGGCACTGCATTACTTGCCTGCAGGTACTCATAGACGAGGAGCCAATCCCTCGTAATTCTAGCCAGCACATAGAGTCATCAGCTCCTGTCATCTGGAACTAGACAACTAGAGGTTTATTCCTTTACTTTTGTTGTACAGTATGGGTAGGCCGGGGCCCTGTCCCGACCAATTTTATCAATATTCTTAGAGGCTTGCAGATCTTATATTCCCTGTGGTTAGCTGATCCGGTTGTGTGAGGCCGTATGTATGTTTTAGTTTGCTTATGATGGTCGTGTGAGGCCTTATTCAGTTGGTAGTGGTGATCTTGTTGGTTACGTAGCAGTTTAGCACTTGTTTTCTTGATTCAGAAATAACTAGATAGCATGGTGGCCTTGTCGGCCCGCATAGGTTTCCTATTGATTCAGTTGTTCTGGGTAGCTGTTGTTTTCTTACAGGTGGCTATAGGCCAAGTCGGCCGGAGGCTGTATTTACAACCGTTATATAGCCCTTCGTTTTCTCGAATCCAGAGTTAGAGCCATCCTGGCACTAGATGTGCTTAGGCTCGGCTAGTCCAGCAGTCCAGGTCCTAGTAGGGCATCAGGTGCCAGTCATGCCTCCCAAGGCAGGGTGTGACAAACTTTGTATCAGAGCAGGTCCTATCCCAGGGAGTCTGCAAACCGTGCTAAGTAGAGTCTTGCCTATGGATATGTTGTGCACCACATACTATAGGAAGGAGACTGCCAGGCATGATAGGATGGTTGCTTTTTATTCTTATTCAGTCATGTTGTAGAGTTGTACAGTATAGGGTTGAGTCCCTAGAGCTTACTATATTCTTTGGTTACAGATAAAATGTCAGACCAACAACATCCTATCACAGGCCGAAGATTGGACACTGCAGCAGGGGAAGGCACCAGTAGGATGCCTCACCCTCGTTTAGAATTAGTCCGATCAGAGGGCGATACAGAGGCATCGTCCCAACCTTCTCAGCAGTCTCCACTACATCAGGAGCCACTTGGGGCGACACCACCTCCAGCAGTCTCTATACCGATACCTTCCGACCAGGATGTTTTCCCTCCGACCTGGTCTAGCTTCTCAGGAGCTTTTCTGGATCACTATTTAGCACGGGAGATTCGACAGGCCCGGGTGGATTAGTTTTTACATTTGGAGCAGGGGGCCATGAGTGTTCGAGAATACGCCTTGCGGTTTGATTCTTTGGCCCGGTATGCACCAGTCTTTGTTGATACCATGGTGTCCAGAGTACACCGCTTCATCATGGGGTTGAATCCAGAGCATGTTGAGACTTGTATTATGGCTACTCTACAAGAGGACATGGATATTACCCGAGTTCAGGCATTCGCTCAAAATGTTGAGGGCATCAGGCAGTGGCAGCGGGAGATCAGGAGGACCAGTCAGGAACAGCGCCGCAGGGATAGGCCATTCGAGTTACAAAGGGAGGTCCGAGTTGGACCGAGGCTATCACGCCCCGCCTTGGGGGGTATGACTGGCACCTGGTGCCCTAGTAGGACCTGGACTGCTAACTGGTGAGCCTAGGCACGTCTGGTGCCTGGCTAGCTGTATTTTTGATTTCTGGAAACAATGGGCTATATAACGGCTGTAAACACAGCCTCCGGCCGACTGGGCCTATAGCCACCTTTATATGTAATAATAGCTAATCAGAGAAATACTCCAAACAAGGAACCTATGCGGGCCGACAAGGCCACCATGCTGTCTAGTCATCTGAAACTCAACATAGAGAATACTGAATAACTACGTGACCGGCAAGGTCA
>JACEIK010000066.1:254978-288440 GCA_018107945.1 Datura stramonium
TTTAGGAAATGTTCCCCTCTTTTATGATCTATGTCGTGAGATGTATATATATATATATGTTATTTATTAGCCGATAGACAACAGGGAGCCATGTCGACAGATATGCTTCTACCTTACCTTCAGTACAAATAAGCTTATTTCAGATTCCACCAGCCCAGACAGTTTCAGATACTTTCTGCTATTCAGAATTACTAGTATTATCGTTTATATTCAGTTATGTTCAGTTGCTTTACGTACTCGGTACCAGTGGTACTGACGCCCATTTGGGATGCTGCATTACTTGCCTGCAGGTACCTATAGACGAGGAGCCGACCCCTCGTGATACTAGCCAGCACAGAGTCATCAGCTCCTGTCATCCGGAGCTTGATATTCAGAGGTTTATACCATTTTTCTTTTGTTGTATAGTACTGGTAGGTCAGGGCCCTGTCCCGACCATCTTATAAGTATTCTTAGAGGCTTGCGGATTGTGTATATATCTCCCTGTGGTTAGTTGCGCCGGTCGTGTGGGGCCGTGCGTATGTTTAGTTGTTCACATTGGTCCTGTGAGGCCTTATTCAGTTGGTAGTGGTAACCTTGTCGGTCACGTAGATGTTTAGCATCTGTTATTTTGATTCAGAAGTAACTAGTCAGCATGGCGGCCTTGTCAGCCCGCATAGGTTCCCTTATGTTAAAGAGATTCTGGTTAGCTGTTGTTGTTGTACAGGTGGCTATAGGCCTAGCCGGTCGGGGGCTGTATTTCCAGCCGTTATATAGCCCGTTGATTCCGTGAATCAGAGTTAGAGCCAGGCAGGCACCAGATGTGCTTAGGCTCAGTAGTCTAGCAGTTCAGGTCATAGTAGGGAACAAGGTGCCAGTCATACCCCCCAAGGCGGGGAGTGACACATGGTTATTTCACGTATACCAAATATGATTCTTATTTCATGTTTCGGCTAGCCCATGCCAATTAAAGTGTGTTTTTCACGATATTGAGTATAAGTAATGTTCATGTTTTGGGAGTAGTGTGTAACATCGAGTAGGCTAACGGTTCCGAAAAACCTCGAGTCTCGTAACTACATGCTACCTTAGAGATATATATTCATGTTCAAGCCCTACAAGGATTCAAGAGTGATATCACGCCTTGATCGTTCCTTGCCTTGGCAAGCTTTGGACGATTGTACACACATGAGTGAAATAGTTAGGACATCATGTATGCTCTATTATGATGGTGTCAATTATGACGAAGCCTCTCATTGTTCCTCATGTTTTAAGCCACTCAAGTTCATGACTTATGATACTATATTTTATAGTGTATTTGACCCATTAATCAGTTTAAGAGTTCTTACTTATGATTTCAAGTATGGTACATGACATGATTTTTATTTTCAAACATTGTGTCATTACGTTTCAGCTTGTGATGAATATCTCATGATTATGATTAGTTAAAAAATATGGTTTTTAGCAAGTTACCCATACTCTGATGTTCTATCTTATTTTATACTCATGATTTCAGTTTATCCTTTTACTAGTATGCTTTACTTTTTCTATATACTTAGTAGTTTCAAAGTAATGACCATATATTCTATGTCATATCATCTGATGATATAGGTTCTAGAAATCATTCTCAATCCCAACACTAGCTCTTCCCAACCTTAATCCAGTACCATCCCCATTTTGGTGATTCCTCATGATCCGACCACGACAGTTTTGGTTCATGTCTCTATTGCTTATGTCATTTAGTTTTAGACTTAGCGAGCTAGTTGGGGGTGTTATCTCATCAGCTGATCAAATGTTTAGAGGCTTTTCAGAAAACTATGTATAGATTGTTCAACATTTTTGACTCATGTATATGCTTATGTTTTATGTTATGTAGACTTCCTCTTATGTTGAGTTCAAGTTTATTTCCGCTTTAAATATGTTCTCTTTCATGCTATGTATCCGCCATGGTTTTTCTTGGAGCCATTCATGGTTCTAGGTCCCGTGTCTTGATCTGGAGTCTATGCTCGGGTTGTGACATTTACAAATAGAGGATGAAAATGTATCGTGACTGAAAGATTAAGCAGAGAGAGTTTAATCTAGTGATTTGGTCTTGCTCTTCAATTTGAGGCTTCACTTGTTTCCTGCCATGTTGAAGTCTAAGTGGTTGGGGCCATGTCCAGTGGTGCAGGTATTCCCATATGGTGCATTAGAACTTGAGAACCATGAAGGCAAGCGGTTTAAAGTGAATGGCCAGTGGTGAAGGAATATCTGGGAACAAATAAGGAAATCAAGATGGTTGACTTATGGGCCCTTGGTGAAGTTTGGGTAACCAAGGGACCCGAGTCGTGCCGCAACGTTGAATTAGGCTCTTCATGTGAGCCAACCCACGTGGATATCTTTGTGAAGTCTGAGTAATAAGATACTTACGTCGTGTCGCGACATTAAATCAAGAGCTACTTAGGAGGCAACCCAATCTTTTATATTTTGTTTTAGTGTAGTGCTTATGTGTGTTGAAGTGTGCAGGTGTGATTGAAATAGAATCTGGAGTTAGAGAAAATTCAGTAAAAAGCAAATCTAGTGCCAAATAGCACTGAACGAGTCGTTAAGACACCACCACGAGCGTGACCACCAAAGCAGAGAATAGAAATTTCAAAAGTGTCAGAATGGATGGCCTAAATGAACCATTAAGTGACTGAATGACTCATTAGTTTAGTTGTCCTGACAAAAGGCTAAAGGAGCATTTTGCAGGAAAAGGACTAATGACTCAGGGCACGATCTATTAAGCCACTTAATGTGTCATTGACTAGAGCAATCAAATCCTAGGTAAGCTCTCTAGGAAAACTCATAATGGGGGTCTTAACGAGTCGTGGCTTCAGCAAAAACTCATCAAGTGGGTCATGGTCAAAACAATTCATAGTTAAAAATCTTATGGATAACCTGATCCGACCCGTGACTATTTTTCCATAATTGATTTTCTCTTCCCTATTTTCACATACTTCATCCTTCATTCTCACATTCAAATCAATTTTAAAGGAATACCTATCTTCTGTAACTATCCATCATCACTTCCAAATCCACCCCCTCTAATTGAACACACTCCTTCCGTCACTGTTACTAATTCTTGAAAGTGTGAAATTTATTTCTCATCTCTTTCATCTGACAATCATATATCACAAGTGAGTTTTATTTTCTTGATTTATTAAAATTGCTCCCCCATGCTTATACTTAAAAATTGGATTTGAATTTGACCACATGTTAAAACCCTAGGGTAATTGAACAATGATTCTACGAATTAAATTGTTAGGGTTGATTAATTTTGAGCAAAATGGATATGTGTTGAACTTGTGAAAAATGTGCCTGACTTGTTCTAAATTATGGTTGGGTTGGGTGTCTCATATCCATTTAGTCAGCAGGCGTTAAGAGATGTCATTACTATGGAAATGAACCTCGGATTTTTGTCCGCCCAACTCCCACCAAAATAGGCTAAAAATTGTGAAGGGGGGAAGTCTAGGTAAACTATGATTGACAAAGTAGTAAAGTTGAGAAAACCATTTGGTACAGTGATGACGCCTAACTTAATGACTTGTGGGGTCACCTAATGTGTCATACTGTGAGTCGTTATCACTGACTTAAAAACAACAAGGCACGGGACTCTTAGGAATGAGTAACTTAATGAGCCGTTAAGTTACTAAATGACACGTTGGTGTTACACCCTGAATCTAGACCCTAGATGTCGACCGACGTTCAAACCACTTTCGTGACCCAAGTGAATCCTTAGCCTAGCTTACTATCAATTTAGATCTCAATAAAACAATACAAAAGCTGAAACATAGTGACAGTTTAGATCTCAATAAAATAATACGGAAGTTGAAACATAGTGAGCTCTATAATGAAGAGAATATATTCTATATATGAAATCAATGTTTGAAAGTAACATTGTTGACTCATCATTTAACTCTATCTATGAAACCTCTTAAAATTGAAGTTAGTTGCGGGTACAAAGCTTCCACGGATACCTCAAGCTCTATAAATAAAAATACCCAATCAAATCTTTGTACACTCTGAATGTAGGAGGCCTCACCAAAAGCTGAATTAATATGAAGTCCTAGTGAAGCATCCGTTGTTGATCCTGTCTACCTGAGTCTACATCATAATATAATACAGTGCCAAAAAAGGCATTAGTACATGGAATGAATGATATGTAATAGCTAAGTGAAACAACGTTAGCAAAAATTTCCCTATCGAAGGACATAACAGGAATCAATACACTGAAATTGTATTCTAGAACTCTTAGTGATGCATAGGACATAATGTGGTACATGATCAATGTGTAAAATAGTTTATGCAATAAACTCATGAATCATAATAATCTCTAAAAATATGCTCAATCTTTATGAAAACAATGCATTTACTTCAAAACACATGCTTCCAAATCACACTTCTTAAAATCATGCTTTCATGCAACTAGGAGTCATGGGATAAGAGCCATGAACCAACTCATTAATAAACCATTAACAATCAAAAGAGGATGATCAAAAATAGAAATTCAATAGGAAAGGGTTATAATCAATAATAAAGGATATCAACAATCTACTCAATGTAGAGAATTCATTAAAGGCAATTCAACACATATATATAGGTATAGAAGATTATGAATTGAACAATAAACCCCGACTTTAAACCAACAATCTTAACAATGGATTTAGGACATAAGGAAGATTAGAATCCCTAGCTTAGGTTAGCCTTACATACATAGAAAATTAAAGCCTTAGACTCAAGCTTCAAGAATCCTAACATGGAGAAGAAGACTTCCTAGCTTCTTGAAGAACTTGAGAGCTTGAATGCTTGAATTCTACATTGTAATAAAAAGTAGGACCTTAGCCTTTAAGAGTACTTCAATAACCTCTTTAGAAATCCCTAAATGTATGGGTTTAGGTGATTTAAACATAGAATTTTATGAAAATGCCATTAAGAACCTGTCTACGAAATTCACCCCGGTAGTGGTAATGGCCAGACTAATGATTCGTTAGCCGCACTAATGACCCGTTAGTACCTTTCATTATCCCCAAAGCAAAAATTCAACATCTGATTCTCTCTTCATGCCCACTCATAACAATCTGTTACCTGACTTAACAGATCATTGCTCCTTTCTTTAAGACTGGCAGAAAATATAAAATTTCAACAACCTTACTTGGGTGAAGGATCACTTAACAATCCGTTAAGTGTCCTAACGGTCCACATAAAGGTTTATTCTGTGTCCTGATGCAAATTCTTTCTATTTTTCTATTTCATATCAAGGATCCAGTCTTGAGGACTTGTGAGGGTTGTTACAATATCTTTCCCTTGGAATTATTCGTCCTCGAATGATGACTGATCTTAGGATTACACAACAACTGATGTAGTTATAATACTCAAACTCAACTAATGCAACACACAATCATACTAAGGAACTCAAGGCCAACTAGATGGATCATAAAATCAATATGAGTGCTACAAGAGGAAACTATTACCTCATGATGATTCTGGTCTAGAGGGAATAAGTGGGGGTACTTGGCCATCATTTCTGCATTCATTTTCCAAGTATCTTCCTTAATATGTTGATTCCTCCATAGCACTTTTACAGAAGAAAATTCCTTGTTCCTTCGCTTACAAACTTGACGATCTTGAATCTCAACTGGAATCTCCCCATACGATAGGTTATTGTTGACTCCAACACTCTCCATAGGCACACACTCTTCTTAAGCATAGAAATCCAATATAGACCAATACAATGGGGGTTGAGCTTCCCTTTCTTTCCAAACCTCATAACACTCTTCATGGGTAAAACCTTCAAGTAAACCCAATCATAAACCTAAAACTCTTAATCTGTGCGCCTAACATTTGTATCAGACTTTTGGTGACATTTTGTAGTCTTTAGCCTTTCCTAAATGATCTTAACCTTTTCCATAGCTTGTTGCACTAGGTTAGGTTAAATCAATTCTGCTTCACTAACCCAAACCAACCAATCAAAGATCTACACCTCCACCCATAAAGAGTCTCATAAGGAACCATCTAAATGCTAGAATGATAACTGTTATTATAGGCAAACTCAATAAGAGGGAAATGTTCATCCCAATTCCCCTTGAAATCAATCACACATGCCTTTAACATATCTTTCAATGTCGAAATAGTCCGTGCTGCTTGACCGTTTATCTGCGGATGAAAAGTTGTACTAAGGTTCACCTTTAAACCCAAATCTTTATGAAACAACTTGCAAAACTAGGTAGTAGACTATGTACTCCTATTTGAAATAATGAATAATCATACTTCGCGGAGTCTTACCACTTCCCTAAGTAACAAATTAGCAAGATCCTCCTCTAAGTCTGTAGTCTTAACTACGAAAAAGTGAGTTGACTTAGTCATTTGATCTATAATAACCTTAATAGAGTCATGCTATCTGCAAGATCTTAGTAGACCAGTGATAATGTCCATATTGATCATCTCGCACTTCCACTCGGGGAGTGTTATATTCTGAGCTACACCACATGGCCTTTGATGCTCAACCTTAACCTGCTAGCTGTTCAGACACTTAGCAACAAAATCAACAATGTATCTATTTATACCGTTTCACTAATAGACTTCTCTCAAGTCATGGTACATCTTGATGGAACCTGGATGAACCGAATATCTTAAATTGTGTGCTTCTACCCTAATCCTCTTTCAGGTCGTCTACATTAGGAACACATAACTTGTCTTGATATCTTGGGACACCATAATATGCCTTGTAATATCTCAAAAGCCCCTAAGATCAGAATTGAGGGTTGAAATTGAGAAATAGGGAAAAATTTGCATCAGGTCACAGAACGACTCATCAGGAAACCCGTTAAGTCACTTGACGGATCGTCCAGTGACCCTTTAAGTATGTGCTAAGTTGGAAGAATGAGATTGGTCCAGGACTAGACAGGTGAGGTGACGAGTCGTCGTGTCACCCCATGAGTCATGGTGTCCCACATTAAATGTGTGAGGGAGGGATTGGCAGTGTTGGTAACGGATGAAGGGACGAGTCGTCGTGCACCTAACAACTCATCAAGTGGTCTGTAGGGAAAACAAATTCAATAAATGAAGGTTTTCCAATAAAAGGAAGAGTGAGGACCACGAGTCGTTATTGGTCTCAATGACTCATTAGATCCGTCATTGGGACTAGCAGTGTCCTCTTTTCCAAGAAAATTAGTAAGGGTATTTTTGTAATTCCTAAGCTCCTAAGCCTTAAACTGCGTTGTTTTAAGCTCTGTTAGGAGGATTATAAGGGGTTTTAACCTATTATAATTTATTCAACTCCAATTCATGCAAGTTTAGAGGTTTCCATGAAGATCAAGCTTAAAATCCTCCAATTGTCCTCCAAATCTCTTGGGCTTTCAAAGTCAAGTGGAGAATTAGTTTATCAAGGTATGTAGGACCAGGAATGAGAGTTTCCTTTCACTCTCATGCCCAAATTTCTCAAGTTCATGAATTCAAATGTTAATTCAACTGTATGATCCTATGGGGTTTTAACTCAAATTTATGAAATTCTCTATGATTTATTTATGGGTCAATTTCCTTCATGTTTCAAATCATGTTTTAGATTCATGGGAAGATTTTATGTACTAAATGATTACAAATTCATATTTTCAAATTTCCAGAAATGATACCCAAATTCAAGTTCACGAAAAGTCAAGTTTATGATTTATAATTTCAAGTATGATGAGATATCCAGTATGTATGAATGCTTACAAATGACCCATGATTGAATCTATGATTTTTTATCAATGAAGTTTATTTCAAGTATACATAAATTTTAGATTTAGAAACACTCACATAAGACGAGTGTGTTTTATGATCTAGCCAAGGCTAATAAGATTAAATGATAGATATATGTTTTGGAGTCAACACTCCTCAAATGTATATATTCAAGTTATGTTTTAGAATGTGATTATATAATAACTATACATATTTTGGGAGTAGAGTCTAGCACCGAGTAGGGTAGGGGTACCAAGGATCCCCGATCTCATAAACTACGCGCAAATATAGGTATATTTTTTGGCCTCTCAAGAGAGCATTTCCCCCTACCCAAGGGCACACTGTGATATCACACCGTACTTTTCCTTCACATTTGAAAGGGGATGGCACTCCTCCACGTGGGCAAGATGTGGGATCATCATGCGGTCTTACATGGTTGTTGTTGGTTAAGGCGAGTCTCCCATTGTTCCTCATGATTTCAGTTATGCATGTTTACGAATTATGATATTATATTTTCAGCAGGTCGACTCAATGATCAACATATAACATTTTATCTATTATTTCAGATATGGCAAGCCATATGATTCTATTTTCAGCTTTGAATCATTCTATTCAGATATGAAATTCAGTTTATAACTGTACATGATTTTAGTTATCAGCATGTAGTCCTTACTCTCATAATCTTATGATTTATGTTATTTGCATGATTTCAGTCATACTTACTCAGCCTGTTTTACTTACCTTACATACTTAGTATATTCCACATACTAGCTGCAGCGGGCTCAATTGCAGACCCAAAAGCCAGGTAGGTTGGCTATAGTTACCAGTAGAATCATAAGGACATGGTTAGGGGTATATAGATTGAATTGTACTTTCCAGGGCTTATGGGGGCCTCGTTGGGTTATTTTTATGTTTCTTGCACCTTCCATGCTTATAGGGGCCAAGTTAGGTTCTTGTTTGTATACTTGATTGTTAGATATAATGTATGGATATATAGTTGTGCAGCGTCAGCTCATATTCGTGTAGTAATTTACTAGATATAGGTAATGGATAAGAAATCATACAAGTTAACTTATACCCCTTCTTACTATTTATCTTCAGTTCTTTATTAGCTTCTATCCAACTTCTATTACGGCCTTACGTACTCAGTACGTATTGTAATGACGCCCATGCATGGGACGCTGCATACTTGCCTGCATGTTTAGACAGACAAGGTTCAGGACCTCCTTAGTAGCTATTCGGAGTCAGCAGATTGGTTAGCTCCTTTCCTTCGAAGTTTCCAGATAATAGAGGTTTCCTTGTCCGGTTTCCTTGTCCTTATTATACAATTTTGGGTAGGTCGGGGCCCTGTCTAGACAAATATTTTCACTCTAGAGGCTTGCAGACTACAGCCTTTTAGTTGTGGGTTGTTTTGGCCGTGTGGGGCCTATGTATGTTGCATTATGCGTGTTGTCCGTGTGTGGCCTAGTTTAGTTAGTTAGTTAGCAGGTTTTTCAGCTATAGAATGAATAAGACCGCCTATTTTCATTCTATTATGACTAGACAACATGTTGGTCTTGCTAGCTCGCGTAGGATCCCTTTGTTTTTATGTTGCTGGGTTAGCTGTTTTTCATTGCAGGTTGTTGCATAGCCTTGTCGGCCTGAGGATGTATTACATCGGAGATATAGCAGTTTGTTTTCGTGATTTGAGTGGCTAGCAGGCACCAGGGGTGCATATTCCCTACCAGGTCAGCCCAAGTTAGTGTGGCATTAGGTGCCACTCATGCCTCCCAAAGTGGGGTGTGATAAACTTTTTATTAGAGCAACGTTGTATCCTCCGGAGTTTGCAATTCATGTCTAGTAGAGTCTTGTTTATAAATGTGTTGTGTGCCACATTTTTTGTATAGGAGGCTTGTAATTCCCCACAAGCCCTAGGATCAGACCCGGGAGTTGAAACGGAGAAATAAATTGGAAAATCTGCACCAGGTCACAGAATGAGTCATTCTATGACCTGTGGGGATAACCACGAGTCGTTCGTGACTCATGGTGAGGTTCTGGCTTTAAGATCTAGGATTTGAGATTTTGGGTCACCACGGTCATGAACATCAGTCGTGGTCAGACCCCACGACTCGTTGTGTCAACTGTGGTCAAGATGGGTTATGGGTAAATGGTCTTTGGGCAATAAGGACCACCGGGGGTGACCACAAGTCGTGGTCACCATAAATGATTCATAGGTTACTTCGTGACGAGCCTCAGGTGAATTTAGACATTGTACGTCACGAGTCCTGACCACGAGTCGTGGTCTGAGGCGACGACTCATCCAGTCCCTCGTTGGGATTGGTACTCTTTTTTTCCCTACAAGTTCATTAAAGGCTTTTCTATTATTCCTATGGTGTTAAGGCCTAAACTAAGTCATTTAATCTCAGTTAAGAGAGCTTTTAAAGAGTAAAACCTATCCTAACACTTACCATTCTATGCATGCAAGACTAGGAGGCTCTTAGAGGTGATCAAGCTTAACTCCATCAATTCTTCTTCAATTTCTTTTGGGTCTTTAGGAAAGAGGGAAAAATCAATCTACCCACGTATGTGAGGCCCTGAATGATAGTTCCTTTCACTCTCATGCCCTATACTCTTCTCAAATTCCATGTATTTCAATTCTAGAATACAAGTTTCATGATTTAGGAAGTTTATCCCAATTCTTGTGAAATTCTCAATGATCCATCTGTGGGTCAATTTGTTTCGTGGATTAAATCATGTTTTATGATCTATGGGCAGATTTTTCAACTATTTTGGGTATAACTTTATAGATTTGGATTTAAATCAAATCATGCCTAATTATGCATGTTTTTATGAAAAATCAAGTTATGATTTCATTATGATCTTGATCCTCTTTAGCCCACTATGATTTATGATTTATTGTATGATTTCTCATTAATGCTCATCATGAATTTATGAATATCAAGTATATACATGTTTTACAAGTGTGCATGAACCTCATGATTTATGATTTATGATTATGGCTGACTCACGGGCCTAATTTCATGGCAAGTTCACGTCTTCTCAAGTATTATTATGAATATCACGATTTAACTAGTCCGTGAATTTCATGTATATTATCTAAGAGAACTATATTTGTTTTTGGAGTAGTATTTAACATCGAGTAGGTTCGGGGCCTAGGTTTTGTCTCAAATCTCAGAACTACGTGCCACCGTAGGTCACGATGGGACCTTCCTTGAGACTATTCCCATTTTCTCCAAATCGGCCTTTTATGAGTGATATCACACCTTTTCATGGTTTGACCCTTGGCAAGGTATGAACACCCTCCCGACTAGGGGTTTACATGTCGGGCTCCATGTGTGCTCATATGGGGTATGTCGATTATAAGAATCTCCCACTGTTCCTCATGATTTATGTATGATTATGGTTATATACTTTTTCTCAAGTCATGTTTAATAAAGATTTTCTCTCGTGAGTATGATTATGAATGATTTACGAATGTTTTGAAACCTTGAGCCTTATGTTGCATTATGATATTTATGTTATGATCATGTTTTCCTACTCCTATTAAATTTTATGTATTTTAAATGTCTATTTTACTTACCTTGCATACTCGGAACATTCCACGTACTGACCGCATACTTTATGCTATATCATTTTATCATACCGGCTTCGATCTTCAGACTCAGCCCACCACTAGCAAGCTTTCGGAGTCAGCATCAGTCTCTATTGGTGAGTTCTCATCTTTCGAGGACCATTCATGATCACTTATCTCAGTATTTTCAGTTTTTAGATTTAGAGAGTTAGTTGGGGCCTTGTCCCGTCAACTTACCAGACTTAGAGGCTTTTCAGACAATAGGTTGTATTCAGCTTCAGAATCGTGTTGTATTTTTGTATTATATGATATGCTTAGACATCCGCTATAACTATTATGTTAATTCTTCTGCCTTTATTGATTTTGTTAAAAGTATGTTCATGTCATGGGTCAACTTGGAGTCTCTCGAGGCTCCTTGTCCCGTGTCTCGATCCGGCCCTATGTTTTGGTCGTGACAAACTTTTTATCAGAGCAATAGGTTTAGAAGTGTTCTACAATGTCTGAAAGCCGCATTAAGTAGTGTCTTTTTCATGGGTGTGAAGTGCGCTACCCTTATGACAAAGAGGCTACTTGACATTTAGGAAACGTTCGCTTATTTAATGACTCTACCTCGTTCCATGAGTTTGACTCTCTCCATTCCTCTAACTCGTGTTATACGCGTGTGTAGAGACATGTCTTCTCAGAAAAATAGCGGGAGTCAGTCAGCCCCACCAACTCCAATGGGTGCCATGCAAGTTATGGATGCAGAACTAGATCCGTCCTCAGAGTGTTGATACAGGCCATGATCACCCAGCCTAACCAGTAGACTATCACATCAGTGAACCCTACCGGAGAGGCGGTAGCTACTAAGGTTCAAGAACTCAGGAAGAGGATCTCATCTAAGTTTGGTGATTCGAATATGAGTGGAGAGCATAAGGGGAAAGAAAGGAGGAACAAGAGGCCCAAGACAAAACACCTTGAGAGTTCCCAGCAAGGGTCGAGTAGTGAGAATCGCTCTCAACCCCATCAGAAGTCTCTAGCTCAATTTCGGGGATACAAGCCAAGGGTGAAGGAGATTACATATCGAGTTTGCGGGCGCTGTTGGAAGAACCACCTAGCAAAGTGTTTGGCAGGTTCAGATGTTTTCTTCTATTGTTGCTAGCCCGATCATAAACATAGATATTTCCCTTCAACCAAGCGAGATGGCCAGAGAGGCCGTGCCCCGGCTGCCCCTTCAGCAACCCCATCCAGTTGGCCATCTTGCCAAAGGTATGGTAGAAACCACCTGGGAAGGTGTTTGATCAGCAAGGATGCTTGCTTCCAATATGGTAAGCCCTGAAACGGACTCAAAGATTGCCCTTCCGTTAGATCGAGTGCGGGTGGAGCCCGTGCCCCAACTATCAGGTCTGCAACCCACACATCTCAGCAGCACGGGTTACCAAGAGCAAGTGGAAGTCAGCCTCAGATGTAGTCTCAAGTATGTTATAAGCCTTCCTATCGAACATACCATGATTGCTGGTTCTGAGAACTACTGTATAAGGTACAATATCCCTTTGTGCATTTAAATATGAGATTTATTTCATGGAAGGTAGGGAAATAACAAGTGAAGGGCCAAGTCAAGTCTTAAGTTTTCTAGTAATGGAGTTCTATAAATAACTTTTGGGGGTAATCAATCCATCCTCATTTAGATGTTTCTCTTATGTTTCTCTTGATGCTACGCTCAACTCATGCTTATGTTTAGCACCCTAAGATGATAGGCAACCTGTCAGTCAGCTATACCAATGTTAACCATTCAGCTTCATGTCATGACCATGGTTATGTATGTGGACTCATGTCTCTTAGCACGCTCAACTCTATGAACAGAGTCCCTAAGATTTGCCCGATAGGCTCATACAGTCATGTTATATCAGGTATATGCTCAACTTAGATTTCTTAAACGATTGGTGCACATGATTTCTTTACTATAAAACCTATGGATGTTTCCCCTGATGGAGATAATGGTTAAAATGGGTATGGTCAAGGTAACTCCCTATTCCTGCCTTAGGTTTCGGGTATGTAGAAGTCCACGAAGTGCAGCTATTAGCCAAGCCTAAAAGTGTAACAACCCTCATGGTCATTTTGTGATTTTTGATCTGTTTTCCTAGGTTGAACCTTTTCGTATCTTTATTCTGTTAGTCATGACTTGTGGAACTGGATGACACCATTTCCGAGATGATCTGATGAAGATCGAGTGAGATTTTCAACTTTGGAGGGTTTGAGGTTTAAGGGGTTTGACCCAAGTCAACATTTTAGGTTATCGATATCGAATTGGGTTCTAGAAGCTCTATCGGTTCCAAATGGTGATTTATGACTTAGTTGGGTAGTTTGCATGGATCCCGAGGTGATTGGGGAGTGATTTGAACCCTTGGTTGAAGTTATAAGATTTGAGGAAGATAAGTTTGACTACAGTCAATTTCTGAGAAAACAACCATTTATTAGTAATTTGATGATCCCAACTGATCTGAAATGGGTTTTTTGATCGAATTGCATATTTGGGTTGTGACCGGGTGATTTCTAATGTGTTTCAAAGGAGGGGGGAGGATTTGAACGTTTTGTGTGTCATTGTTCGGGATGGATCGGAATCTTCCTTGGTGACCGATGTCAATGCTAGGTAAGACGAGGATCCTATCTTGGTGAAGTTGAAGGAGGCCGTTCAGGAGTAGAAGGTAGAGGTCTTCTCCAAAGGGGGGGATGGTGTGCTTCGATATTAGGGTAGTTGGTGTGTTCCGGGTGTTGATGATTAGAGAGCTAGTTCAATTGCATGGGTGCCCTTGTCAATCATATCAGAAAGAGATACTTAGTTTACTTCCCAGATTTGGAAGTCTTTTCAAAAAGGACTTGGTACTCAAGACAAGCTCAGTACATCATTTCATCTGCAAAAAGATGGTCCACCGGAGCGGACGATTCAGACTATCGAGGACATGTGGAGAGCATGCCTGATTGACTTCAGGGGTAGTTGGGATGAGCATTTTCCTCTCATTGAGTTTGCATATAACAACAACTATCATTTCAGCATTCAGCTGGCCCCATTTGAGGCTCTCTATGGGCAGAGATGTAGATCGCCTATTGGTTGGTTTGAAGTTGGTGAAGCTGCGATGATAGGACCAGATTCAATCCATGAGTCCATGGAGAATGTTTAGCTCAAACGGGATAGGTTGAAAACATCTCAAAGTTGCCAAAAATCCTATGTCGATGTGAGGAGGAGGGAACTTGAGTTCGAAGTAGATGATTGAGTGTTTCTGAAAGTGTCTCCCATGAAGGGAGTGATGAGATTCAGAAAGAAAGGAAAACTCAGTCCCCGTTATGTTGGTCCCTACAGGATCGTGCAACGGGTTGGAAAAGTTGCCTATGAGTTAGAGTTAACCTCAGAGTTAGCTTCAGTTCATCCCGTCTCCCATATTTCGCTCTTGAAGAAGTGTTTAGGTGATCTAGCTTTAGTGGTTCCGGTGGAGAGTGTGGGTGTGAGAGACAGCCTTAGCTACGAGGAGATTTCGGTGGAGATAATGGATCGACAGGTTCGAAGGCTAACAAACAAGGATGTATCTTCAGTTAAAGTTTTATGGAGGAATCAACATGTGGAGGGAGCTACGTGGGAAGTCGAAGCAGATATGATGGCTAGATACCAACATCTATTTCTTTCCGGCTCAGTTTCAGCTTGGGGTATCAGTTTTTGCCCTAAAAATTCTATTAAGTTTTCATGTTCATTTCATGTGCCCAAGTTTCTTTTATGTCAAAGTATGTATGTATGGTTCGTGAATTCAGTTCAGCCATGTAGTTAGGTTCGTAGGTAGTCATTCCATCAGTTTTCAGCTTAAATGATCAGTATTTGAATATGATGATTGTGTTTCTCTACTTTTCTATATGTTTTCCAACATTTAAAGATGAATGTTCCCAAGGGGTAGATATTGTAATGCACCGGAAGCCCTAAGATCAGATCGGGGAGTTGAAACAGAGAAAAAAACTAGAAATCTGCACCAGGTCACATAATTAGTCGTTCTGCGACCCGTGGGGGTGACCACGAGTCGTTAGGTGACTCGTGGTGTGGTGCTGGCTTTATGTTCTGGATTTTAGGTTTTGAGTCACCGCGGGCATGACCACGAGTCATGGTCAGACCCCACGACTCGTTGTGTCAACCATGGTCAAGATAGGTTAAGGATATATGGTTTTTTGGCAGTGAGGACCATGAGGGGATACCACAAGTCGTAGTCACCAGTAACGATTCGTAGTGTCCTCCGTCGCAAGCCTCAGGTGAATTTAGACAGTGTACTTCACAAGTCCTGACCACGAGTCATAGTCCAAGGCGACGACTCATCTAGTCCCTCATTGGGACTAGTAGTATGTTTTTCCCTGCAAGATTATTAAGGGCTTTTCTGTAATTTCAATGATCCTAAGGCCTAAACTACATCATTTTAAGCTCAGTTAAGAGGGTTTTTAAAGAGTAAAACCTATCCTAAACCTTACCATTCCATGCATGCAAGACTAGGAGGCTCTTAGATGTGAACAAGCTTAAATCCATCAATTCTTATTCAATTTATTTTGGGTGTTCAAGGAAGAGGGAAAATCAATCTGCCCAGGTATGTGAGGCAATGAATGAGAGTTCCTTTCACCCTCATGCCCTAAACTCTTCTAAAATTCCATGTATTTCAATTTCTCTATTACAAGTTTCATTATCTAGGAGGTTTATCCAAACTCTTGTAAAATTCTCTATGATCTATCTATGGGTCAACTCCTTTCATGGATTAAATCATGTTTTATGTTCTATGGGCAGATTTTTCAACTATTTTGAATATAAATTTATAGATTTGAATTTAAATCAAATCATGCCCCATTATGCATGTTTTAGTAAAAATCAAATTATGATTTCATTATGATCTTGATCCTCTTTAGCCCATTATGCTTTACAATTTATGATATGATTTCTCTTAAATTCTCATCATGAATTTATGAATATCATGTATATACATGCTTTACAAGTATGCATGAACCTCATGATTTATGATTTATGATTACGGCCGACTCACGGGCCTTATTTCATGGCCAGTTCACGTATTTTTAAGCATGCTTATGAATATCATGATTTCACTAGTCCGTGAATTTCATGTATATTAGCTATGAGCACTACATACATTTTGGGAGTAGTATTTAACATCGAGTAGGTTCGGGGCCCAGGTTTTGCCCCGAATTTCAAAACTACATGCCACCATAGGTCACGATGGGACCTCCCTTGAGACTGACCCCCTTTGCCCCAAATGGGCCTTTCATGAGGGATATCACCCCCTTTCTTGATTCTACCCTTGGCAAGGTATGAACACCCTCCTGACTAGGGGTTTACAGGTCGGGCTCCATGTGTGCTCATATGGAGTATGTCGCTTATAAGAATTTTCCACTGTTCCTTATGATTTATGTATGATTATGATTATATACTTTTGCTCATGTCATGTTTAATAATGCTTTTCCCTCGTGAGTATGATTTTAAATGATTTTTGAATGTTTTGAAACCTTGAGCCTTATGTTGCATTATTATATTTATGTTATGATCATGTTGTCCTACTCTTATGAACTTTTAGGTATTTTAAATGTCCATTTTACTTACCTTGCATACTCCTTACATTCCATGTACTAACCGCATACTCTATGTTGTATTGGTTTTATGATACAGACTTCAATCTGCAGACTCAGCCCCACCACTAGCCAGCTTTCAGAGTGAGCATCAGTCTCTATTGGTAATTCCTCATCTTCCGAGGACCATTCATGATCAGTTATCTCGGTATTTACAGTTTTTAGACTTAGAAAGTTAGTTGGGGTCTTTTCCCATCAACTCATTAGACTTAGAGGCTCTTTAGACAATAGGTTGTATTCAGCTTTAGACTCGTGTTGTATTTTTGCATTATATATTACGCTTAGACTTCCGCTATAACTATTATGTAAATTATTCCGCCTTTATTGATTGAGTTAGAAGTATAATCATGCCATGGGTCGGCTTGCAGTCTCTCAGGGCTCCTTGTCCCTTGTCTTGATCCACAGCTATGTTCAGGTCGTGACAAGGCTACGAGACATGATAGTATGGTTACCCCTGCTTGTTCTCAGATCGTGCTATAGAGCGGAGTTGTATAGGGTTGGGTCCCTAAGCTTTCATTGTTATGTCTGTCTAGAATAATGTTTGACATAAGACAGAATACATCTAGCCCCAACATAGATACATTAGTAGAAGGGGTACTAGTAGGGTGCCACAGATGGTGGACAGCCCAGCCCAAGGGTGTAGGAGAGACATTCTTATCAATCTGCCCAGCATCCTCCCGGGGCACCATGAACCTCATAAGATTACAAACACATCAATACTGCTCCCAATTTTTCCTACACCCTCGGATTAGGATGTTAAGAGTACAACATACATGTTGGCTTACTTGGTAGCTATTCAGTATTAGACAGGAACAACAACTACTGCGGATTACCATAACGGTGTAAAAGGGTGTAAAATTGTGAGATTTTTACCTCCAACCTTTAGAGTTTATTGTGTTTCACACACCAACCCTACTATAATACGATATGGTTAATTTCCACCTCCCATCCCTTCTATCAGTATAGAAGAGAGCGCAAGTATTGACGCTAGGTTGCTAAGAGTAAATAATAAAGGAGGGCTAAACCCGTTGATGCTCAGGTTTTGTCAGAAAGAGTGGTTAAGACCCTTGGTACTTTAATAAGTCACCTAGGCCCTCACAGCAGTAAATCAAGAGGGCAAGTGAGTTTGCCATTAGTTGAGTATATGTGAGAGCCCATAAGATATTGACCCCAAGCAATAACAAAGCTCGGATCAGAAAATGATTAATCCTACCATTGTTTGTTGATGGCAGTAGTGAATACTGGCTATGGCCCTAGTTTAGTATGTTGAAGGATAGAGGGTTTATACGATGGAAGTTGGCCCGAGTGCGGGTCAGGATGATGTAGGTTACCGATTTTGGCCAATAAACTCCTTCCCGATACGGTGCATGGGGCATGAACCCCAAATCTTAGCCTATAGATGTAAGGGGAAGGCACAAGTATATAGTTCTAGAGGAGCACAGAATCACCTCCAAGCTATAGGGGGATGATAGAGCTTGGAATCACCACAGAATGTCGAGAAATAAGCATCAGGCTGACATCTAGAGGGTAGCGACATGGTAACCTAGAATGCTGCAATATTACCACTAGTTCTGGAGGCGAAGGAGTGACGTAATAGAGACCCTAGCCTAATACAACCTAGATACAAGGCCCAGCTGAAGGAATTATTAGCCTTCGAGATAGTAGGGGGCGGAGTCTTGAGACCCAGAGGCCGACTCTGTATTCCATGTGTGGTAGTTGTTCGCTAGTAGACTGTAGCAAAGGTACACCATGTCCGTTATTCCCTCCACCCGAGTTTGATAAAAATGCATCAGTTTATAAGAAATAAACAGATCTAGTGGGGAACGGGAAGAATAAGAGGCATTCTTGAGCTATTGCACGATACTCCAATTGCAAGCAAGTAAAGGTTGAACATCAAGACTGTGATGGGCAAACTCGGGAGATGGTCGTGCCTACGTGAGAGCTGGAAGTCGCCAATACGAATTTAATTAAAAATTTACCTCATACCAGGTGGATACTTGACCCTAATTGAGTTATTGTTGAAAATCTAATAGGATAAACTCATTTCTTGACGATCAAAATTACGTTTCAACTGAAGATTACGCTAAGTTAAATACAAAAGAGATAATTCGGCTACATGAGGGTCATAACTCACAGCTAGGTTTTGGAGAGGGTGTCAAAACAGATTGGGGCGAAAGTTAATTGGAGTCTAACTTCTCATCCGCAACTGGCCAAGTAGAGCACACAACTCAGATGCTCGAAGATATGTTATGGGTGGAAATGTAGGTCCCCTATAGGATGGCCTGAAGTAGATAAGTTAGGGATAATTAAACCTAACATAACACATCAGTTAGGAGAGAAGATTTTACTGATAGCCCAAGGTTGTCAGCAGTCCTATTCCAAGGTATGGCATAGGGAGTTTGAGATTAAAGAAACGATTGGGTATTCCAAGAAATTTTCACCAAACAAGGGCATTGTGAGATTTGGCGAGAGGGGCAAGCCCAGCCCTAGTTTCACTAAGCTATACCAAACCCTTTGAAAAATAGGCAAAGTTGGCTATGAGTTAGAGTGGTCTTCGGGGCTATAATCTGTTTATCAATGTTACTTAAACGCGTAGATGACCTTTTCTCATATTGACCTAAATCGGGGATGCTCAAGGTACAGAAGCGTCATCCCATGGAGAGACTTTAATAGTTATATTAGATCGGCAGGTTTGTAGGTCAAGAACTAAAGATGTAGCCTCCGTTAAATCCCTAAGGAGGAAAAAAAATGTAGAGGAGATAACCTGAAAAGCTGAGGAGGATATAAAATCTAGATATCCTCACTTATTTCAGGGTTTACCCAGATTGTACAGTTGAGGTGAGATTGTTGTTCACCCATTGTGTTTTTACTTAAAATGTCAGTATTGTTTAGCTATCTCTTTTATGATATGAAGTTATGTTGTACCATTTTTTGTAGAAACCTGTGAGATGCCTATATTGGAATTTTCTGTGTTTAAGGTTTTCGGATAGTCGATGTCGGCCAAATTACACCTCGTAAATGAGATATAACGCGGTCGATGTCAAATATAGAACCCAACAAAGGTTGGGGTCGATCCCACAGGGAATATTGAAAGAACTTGAGTTAATGTGTTTGGCTAATACTATCGGTTTACTTATTACCTAGGGGGAGGATTTGAAAAAAACAAAATAATAAACAAGAGTAAAGACTAGTAGATGTTTAAATTAATTTCGATTGTACTCAATCAATATGTTGACTAGGATCATGTTCCCCATGACTTCATAACCACAAGACTTTTACATTAGTGATTTATTCCAGTGTTTAACATGAAGTATTGGTAAGTTAAGTTCATCTAAATGGTTGGTCCCCTATCTAGATGATTATCACCACGAAACTTGGTACCTGTATGGGTGACCTTACCCTTAATATCGGATTAGCTATTCCCGAAGAAGGTCAAGCTATTAGATGAGGGTTGATAGCGTCAAATCTCCATTGTTAATCCCTTTTCCCATTCACTACCCCCTTGGTCCGGTAAGTAAGAATAAGGAAAATTCCAACATTTACAACCGTTAAGAAATAATTAAAATGAAGGGAAAAAGAATATATGCATAAACCCCATTCAAGAATCACTAAGTATTTTTACATATATGTGTTAATTCATCATAGTTCCCACAACCTTAGTTATGGGTTTAGCTACTCATATTTGAACGATCACAATAACAAAATGAAGAATAAATCATAGTTGTAACTTACAAAGATTCGTAGAAGAAAATCACTAAATTGAATAAAACTACAAAACCGATGAACAAAAAACTTCAATGTTGTTTGATTCCCAAAATTAAGAACAAAATTACAAACTTTGTTTCTTGAACCAAGAATGATCGTTAACAACACTAGAATTTACGTGAATAGTAGTAAAATAAACTGTACTCGAAAAATAAACCTAAATATTGTATTTATAATCCTAAATAAATCTTTTCGTAACTAAAAATGGACTCCAGGTCGGCAGGGGTAATGGGACAAGTAATGACTCGTTGGGTCTCCCAACGAGTCGTGGCCAGTGAATTTGTCTTGTTCTTAGCGGCTTGTCTAGTCCTGGTGACGGGTCACCTAATGACTTGTTAGGCTGCGGCACGAGCCGTTAGGTCCCTCGTGGCCATGGCTCACCAATACCTCCAGTTTACTTGACGGATGCCCACATTACCTTTTAATGAGTCGTCACTTCACCTGACGACTCGTTATGTCTCTTGTTGTCTTCACTGGGCATTCTTCCAAAATTCTCCTCCCAATCTCCACGACTGTCATAACGACTCGTTGCCAGATGTAACAAGTCATGCCTTCAACTCCTGAGGTACGGTGGATCTCCTTTATGAAATTTTTAATCTTCTCCACGACTCCAAGCACGATTCGTTCATTGGGACGACGACTCGTGACCTGGATAGCAGCCTACATTTTTGTCCAATTTTTCCTTACTTTGCCCATTTCCCATTCCAGACCTGTTTTCCTGCAACACGTAACTCAAACACATCATGTCTACATAAACATACTCGGAATGTGCATATTTTCTTGGTTTTAAGTGTCAAAAGTTTCATAAAATCATGTAACATCAACACCCTAAACTTAGAACTTTTGCATGTCCTCAGGAAAAAATAAAATAAAATAAACTACTTCGATGCTTCAATCAAAAGAATCTTAGGAAACTTACGGCAGGCACAACTCCTCATCTACCCAAATCTTCTAACCCCTCCTTGATCATACAAAATTTAATCACAATGCATATGTAAAATTGTCAACCATGACACAGAGGAATTGAAACATGGAAAAATACTATCACTTGCAACCAGGCACATAAATCTATAACACTAACCCATACAGTTTGTAGATGGGTTTTTTACCAAATGCTCTCACCACAAAGAATTCCCACACTTACTCATGTGTATATGATCATAGCAATGTATTTCTCTTGGGACTAGGTAAGATCACACTCGCTCTCACAAAGAATTTCTAACTGTGCGCATGCAATACCATAAGCTTGCCATTATTTTTAATACCTCGAATTTCAGACGGGTAACCAGGGTCACTATAGGACTTTTAAAGCTTGTAATGTAGGCTCGGGTTTGGGTATGGTACATATGGAACTAGTAGCTTAACCCTCCTTGGAACTACACACATATTGGCTCCACTTTTAACCTTCTTTCCCTATTTTCTCCCTTTTTTCCTTTGCTTTCTTCTTCTTTTATTTTCTTCTGCAACTACGAGTGTGGTGCTTCTTCTTTCAAGTATTCATCACCTTCATTCATTTTTTCTTTTTTTTTCTTTATGCTCTTTTGCTCTTTAACATAATTTTTTCTTTTCTTTTCATTATTCACACCACATCCACTCTTTCATTTTCATTCTCAATTTCGTTCCACCCTACTCTTCTTAATCACCCTAATGATAGCCACCCTCAACTTAGGCCATTCGCCTGAGTTGAGGTTCACAATGTCCAAGGAGAGACTAGGGCAAAAATAGGTTCATTTTAATCAAAGCAGGAAGGAGACTTGGTGTTAACAAAAAGAAAGGTTAATTTAAGCTCTAAGATTTGGATCAAGGGATATTTATTTTCAGTTGGTAGGTCTTTTAAGGCTAAAGTGGACTCATTCATAAAAAATGTCCTATGATCCTTTCCTAGCTTCCGATTCTCTACCTCGGTACAACTGACCAGGCAAGTTCTAGATTAACAAACACCGTAGAATTTAACTATTAAGTCTCACTCACACATTGCATAGGCCAACATCATCACTTCTATTAACTGCTAGTTCAGGTACAATCATACAATGGTGAACATGTTCACAGTTTTAGTGTCATGCATAGATTCACAAAGGTCATACTTGTCGATTTTAACACACAGATAAATAAAAATTTAGGAGGGGTATCACATTATCAGTTCAACTAAATTCAAAAAAAATTCATGCTACTAACTGCCTTAGGTTCACCTAATTTTTTTCGGATGACGCAAAAAAACACAAAAACATATAAACCTAAACGTGCCAGTTCTACTAGATAAGGAACACACGAGGGAAAATATATCCGGCAAGAAAAAACTCAGGTTATGTTCAAAAAAATTATACAAGTCTCCCTCCCTACCCCTATCAAGAAAAGCATGCGTCGTCCTCAACACATATATAAAGACAAAACATGAAATAGGAAACATACCTGTGTGACCTAGGTGTCTGCAACCTAGTTAGTGGAGGGTGAAGATACTCCTCCAGTATCATCTCCTGTACCACCGGCTTGACTCGGTGTGGTTTTAGAACCTATTAAGCTCGTACCTTCTCCCTGAGCTCTCACTGCCTCAACTGCGGCCCTTTGTCGAGCCTCCTCTCTAGATAGTTGCAGTGCTGTCTTCATCTCTCTCCGCTCTCGCTTCTGGTCACGGATCAGAGAATCATCCTCATCAAACTTGCCTCCTCATGAGGCCTCTTGCCCTTATCCTGCACCACCGACTCCTCAGTGATAAAATCAAATATTGGCAGCAGCTCTTCTTCGCTCTCGTCATCAATCACTAGAAGAGCGGGTGGATGGATCATAGATACATGTTGTGCGGACAACTCCGGCACCCCAGCTCGGAGTGAGGATACCACCGCATACCACCTTGCCAGCTCGGGCTTCTGTAAATATGCAAGGCGCTCATCCATATGCCTCTCAAAGGAATCTAACCAGCCATGCACTAAGCTGGAGAGCTCCTCCAACTCATTTGTAACCAAAGACTTAACTTGTTCCATTAGCACCTTAACATGAAGAGCCGTGTGTGCTTGTTGTTTTTCGGCATTCGCCAACCGCCTAGCCATGTCGGTCAGGAATTCTTTGGAAATAGTGACTAGGCCAGTTGAAGTAGCATGTGAGGGTGCAACAGGTGGTCATGGTGCTGCTGTTGTGGATGAGTATTCTGGAACCTCAACAGGTGCCAAGAATGTATACTGCATCTATAACCTCAGGCTAGNCTAGCCTCTGTGGGCTCTGCCGTAATCTCAGTAAACAATGTAGCCTCAGTCTTCATACCGCTGCTCAATTCCTCCACCAATAAAGTCGCTCCAACAAATGCGGCATACTAACTCCTGGCTCTTAATACCGAGTTTGTGTCGTCTCTTATCAACCTGATATCGGTGATATTATAGACCATCTCTCGCTGGTCAATCGATGATAATTCTGGCACCTTTGACTCCTAACAGAGTCTATCAATGAGGCATGGAAAGGGAATGGTAGTGCTATCTACTATTGCCCACTCACGAATCTCTTCAACAATGTATCAGGGGAAGTTTATGGCATACCATTCCATGATGCTAGTGACTAGTGCAGCTCTGTCAGGTGAAAGCACATTGTTATTATTGGTTGGTACCAGCCTGTGTCACACCAATGACCACCATAAGTTTACTTGGAAGTTCAGTGTGGCCTTTTCTATTAGTGACTCGGTGCCATGCAACCACTAAACCAGCGGACCTCTTGTGGCAATGACTCGTGAAAGCCAAGTGTATGTCTAATTTGTTCTACACTATTGAGCTTCATGGTTTTGACTTTCTTGATATCGAACAATTTGTGATCGAATTCAGTTGTATTCATCGAGGCATGATAATCTTGACCATAGAGCAGTCTAGAGATGGTCCACTCAAAGATGTCAACAAGCGTCTCCCAAACCAACACCTATGTCAATGTGGGCCTCTTCTTCCATTCTTGGCCTCCCAAAGCTAGACGTTGTAACGTGGCAGCGTAGGCGACATAAAACTCTCTAACTAGGCAAGGGCTGTAGCTCCCCAATGGCTTAGTTAACCACCAAAACATGTATTTATCAAACAATTCCTGTAGCTCAGGGACGTCCTTGAGCCCCGTGGTGACCCGTCTAGGCTCCTCGCAGATGCTCCTCTTTGGATGGCCTTTTTCATTTGGAGCAATATCCTTTTTGTAAATGGCCCGCATACCGCGAACACACCATCGCCTCACCTGCTATGGTTGATCATTAGATGTATTTGAAGTCTCTGTCAGCTCATCATCTATGATCCCCTATTGAGCATGTGACTCACCAGCAACTTCAGCATTTGCCGCAGTTGTGGTACCCTCGGGAGCAATTGGGACTTTGGCCCCAACATTCTCTTCTGCTTGGCTTGGTGGGTCTCTCGCAAGTGGAATAGGAGCATCAACCAGGGCTGTCAGATTTGTAGGGCATTGTGTCCTAGCCGTGATGGATCTCCTCACAAGCGGCTCTTCTGAAACTTCGTATTCCTCCTCCAAGCTACTTGACTCTTCGAAGGAGGAGGGCGCGTCCCTATGTCTGCGATATGATAGATGACTCCATTCCGACACCTGTTTCTTGGCCGGACCCTTATTTGGTATACCTTTGGACCCATTGTACCTATGGAATAATGGTTAGTATGCAAAATGAGATGAAAAAAATCAACTTTTAATTGTGTCCCTGCAGACAGGATGAGGAACTCAACGAGTCGTTGCCACTGGCCACGACTCGTGATGTCACTCATTGTCTATAGGTAATGTTTTTCTTTTTTGGACCAGTGGACTTACCACTGGTCACAACGAGTTGTTACTTGAGGCAATGACTCATTAGACCAGTCGTGAGGTACACTGGTTACTTAGCCTAATTCCCCACTCAGGACGAGCTACACAACGAGTCGTGAGGTGATTCCACGAATCGTTACATGGCTCATGCTCAAGAGTTGACATACAATGGTTTAAAATAACTCACACCATGTTCATTATCACTTAGAATTTTCAATCTCAATAGCACAACAACCACATTTCATATAACATTGAATTAAATTTTAATCATGACTAACGAAAATAAAAGAACCTTAGGGTTTCGTCTAAAACTCAAGGTAGTGTTCGAATTCACAAATTAAAGGAGTAAGGTAAAGCTCGAAATAACAGAGTACTCAAAAGTGTAAGAGCAGAGGAGGGATTTTAACTTGAAATTGTGATTGTATGTGGCAACTGAATAGATTTGAATGCGATTGTGCAATGTGTAAGTGATTTGTGGTGGAGTTGTGGTCGTGAATTCTGTGGAAATGTTGAGATGCTTTGGGAGAAGAAGAACTAGGTAATTTTATTTCTTAAAAGATTTGGGAGATTGAACTTGTGAGGAAATTTAGTGGGAGAAATTCAAGTGATTTGATTGGCTTACTCAAACATGGGTCGAGTCAGATGAATATTTTACTTAAAGTAAACCATGACCCACGTAACGGGTCGTTAGACGAAGCCATGACTCATTTGGTTCTTTCGTTAAATTTAGTCGATCAAAATATTACCTGGGACCTAACAACTCATGGTAACGACTTATGGTGCTACCCAACAAGTCTTGGCATGAGTCATAGGCCCTGAACTGCAGTAGCTTCATGACGGGTCACTTGACAAATCATTAGGTCTATGAATGATTCGTTTAGTCATTCATTGTCACCATTTTCAGTTTAATTCCATCTTTGATCCAATAGACTTGACGGAAGACCCCACAATTCGTTCTCACTTGCAATGACTCGTTTGGTCAACCGTTGTCTACACTATTTTAGGTGGCAGTGACAAGATCCACTTAATGAGTCATTAGGTCTGATGACGACTCATTCTATTCTTTTTTGCACCAGCAACTTAAGTTCAGATTTTTGGTTTCAACTTCAAATCTCCTATCTTAATCACCTGCACACATCAAAACACATGAACACCCTATTTTTCTTACAATTACAACTTGGATTACATCCCAAGAAGTGCCTGATTTAACGTCGCGACACAACACGGGTATTCTGACTACTCAGACATAACCAATACACCTCCATAGGTTGCTTCCCATGTAGTACCTAATTTAATTTTGCGGCACGAAGAAAGTCCCCGGGTTACTCATATTTCACGCAGAGCCTAGAGATCCACCAGCTTTATTTCTTCGCTCTTCCCTAGATATGCTTTCACCCATTGACCATTGACATTAAAGTGCTTTTCTTCATGGTTTTCCAGTTCAATTTCCCCATGGAAGAATACTTGAACCACTCGAGATGACCCCAACCATTGGTATTTCAACTTGCCAAGAAACAAGCAAAGCCTAGAATTGAATAGTAACACCATATCACCTGGGCTGAACTCTCTTTTCTCAATCATCCGGTCATGCTGAATTTTCATCCTTAGTTTATAAATTTCAGAACTCTCACAGGCTTTCAAATGAAATTCATCTAGCTCATTCAATTGATCAAGCCTCAAGTTTGCAGCTTCGCTCCAGTCCAAATTCAGCTTCTTGAGCGCCCACATAGCTTTGTACTCAAGTTCAACCAAAAGATGACATGTTTTCCCATACACAAGCTGATAGAGAGACATACCTATAGGATTATTCAATGCAGTCGGATAAGCCCTAGACCAATCTGTCCGGTTAGAACTTAAAGTATTTTCTAAGATGGCCTTTATCTCCCGGTGAGAGACTTCAACTATGCCTACTAAACTGTGGATGATAGGGTGTTTCCACCCTACATTTCACCCCATATTTTTCCAATAAAGTCTGAAACAACCAGTTACAGAAATGCGAATCCCCATCACTAATGATCGCTCTGGGAGTCCCAAATCTGGCAAAAATATTCCGCTTCAAGAATGTTGTGACACTCTTCACTTTATTATTTGGAAGTGCAACTGCCTTCACCCATTTGGCAACATAGTCCACAAAAACATATACGTACTTCATCCCATTTGAGCTCACAAATGGGCCTATGAAAGCAATGCCCCACACATCAAATTGCTTAATTACAAGGATGAGAGTAAGAGGAAGCTCATGCCTCTGTGATATGACTCCTTTCCTTTGGCATGCATCACATGCCTTAGAAAGATCATGTGCATCCTAGTGAATGGTTGGTCAATTGTACCCATATTGCAAAATCTTGTGGGCTATGAAAATCCCGCTGTGGTGACCCCAATAGGGGATGAGTGGAAGGCCTCCAATATGCTCAACATTTCCACCTCGGGCACGCATCTCTGAATCACCCCATCAGCACATATGCGGAATAAGTAAGGCTCATCCCAAAAAATCTTCCGCACATCAGACATGAACTTCTTCTGCTGGTGAAAAGATAAGTTCTCCGGTACAACATCACTCACCAGATAATTAGCCAAGTCTGCAAACCATAGGATGTGGTCCTGTGAGGTAGCTAAAACATGCTCGTCGGGGAATGCATCATCTATGTCAAGCTCATCACGAAGTGCTGCATCTGGTTCCAATCTTGATAAGTGATCCGCTACCTGGTTTTTGGTCCCTTTCCAGTCTTTTACCTCAAACTCGAACTCTTGCAGCAGCAGAACCCATCGAATCAACCGTGTCTTGGAATTCTTCTTTGCCATTAGATATCTCAAAGCTGCATGGTCTATATGAACTATCACCTTAGTTCCAAGCAAGTACGCCCGAAACTTCTCAAATGCAAAAACTAGAGCCAACAACTTATGTGCTGTCACGGTGTAATTTTTCTGAGCTGCATTAGGATCCTTGCTAGCATAATAAATAGGATGTAAAATCTTTTCACGCCTCTGACCCAACAAAGCTCCTAGGGCCACTCCGCTAGCATCACACATTACCTCTAATGGTAATGACCAGTCAGGTGCCACTATAATCGGGGCAATGGTCAATCACTCTTTTAGGCATTCAAACGCCTTCAGACATGCCTCATCAAAAATGAACATCACCTCTTTCTCAAGCAGTTTACACAAAGGATGTGCAATCTTTGAGAAGTCCTTGATGAATCTCCTGTAAAACCATGCATGACCCAAAAAGTTTCGAACACCTTTCACAGAAATTGGAGGTGGTAAAATAGCAATTACCTTAAATTTTTTCCCTGTCCACCTCAATACCCTTACCATAAATCTTATGCCCTAGCACTATACCTTCTTTGACTATGAAATGAAACTTTTCCCAGTTAAGTACCAAGTTGTTCTCTTCACATCTCTACAACACCTTGCTCAAATGAGCCAAATAATCCTCAAATGAATCACCCACCACCAAAACGTCATCCATAAAGACTTCAATGGTGTCCTCCACCATGTCAGAAAATATGGACATCATGCAATGCTGAAAAGTGGCGGGTACATTATATAACCCGAACGACATCCTCTTGAACGCAAATGTACCATATGGAAAGGTGAAAGTGGTTTTCTCTTGTTCTTCGGGGGATATAGATATCTGATTGTACCTCGAATAACCAGTAAGAAAATAGTACCATCCTCTGCTTACAAGTCAGTCTAGCATCTGGTCCATGAATGGCATAGGAAAGTTATCTTTCTGAGTCCAATGGTTCAACTTCCTATAATCCATGCATACTCTCTAACTGGTGACTGTTCTGAGTGGAATGAGCTCATTGTTAGCATTTGGGACCATCGTAATTCCTCCCTTCATTAGTACACACCGAACTATGCTCACCTATTTGCTGCCAGCAATAGGGTAAACCACACCCGCATCCAATCACTTGATGATTTCCTTCTTGACGACCTCTTGCATAGGTGGATTCAACCTACATTGATGCTCAATGCTCAAAATACAATCTGGCTCTAGCTGGATCTTATGTGTGGAAATACCAGCTGGGATTCCAATAATGTATGCGATGGTCCATCCGAACGCTTTTTTATATCTCTTCTGAATAGAGACCAAAGCCTCCACTTGCCATTCCTCCACGTCAACTGCAACAATGACCGTTAAAGTGTTACCATTTCCCAAAAATATATACCACAAGTGAGACAAAAGTTCTTTGAGCTCCAATACTGGAGATTCCTCAATAGATGGCTTAGCCGATGGGGTCACCCAATTTTTCAAGTCAAGATCAATCTTCTTTGGAGCATAAGTGTATGACCCTATGCCAGTAAGTGCATTAACTATATCCTCACCCCCATGGATCTCCTCAGCAACCATATTCATCAAAACTGCTGCTAAATCCTCAAGAATCAATAACTCCTCCATGGGCATAATTGGAAACTTAGGTTCCACAACATCAATTATTGAGACCACCCTCATGTCATTTGGCTTCTTCATGTATCGGCATACATTGAACGTCACCTCCTCATTGTTCAACCGGAATTTCTATTGTCCGTTTTCCATATCTACAAGAGCACGTTTGGTGGCATGTCGCCGCAAGATAATGGGGATCTCAAAATCAACCTCACAGTCCGGAATGACAAAATCGGCTGTAAAATATAAAGGACTCCACCTTCACTAGAACATCATATTGAATTCCCACCGGATTTTTCACCGTACGATACACCATCAGAAGTCACATTGTAGTCGGTTTGGGGGCTCCCAAGCCCAACTGTCTGAACACTACTAGTGGCATCAAGTTAATACTAGCACCCAGATCACATAGTTGCTTAGCAAAATTAAAGTCTCCAATAGTGCACGGTATGGTGAGCTCTCCAATGTCTTGCTTTTTTTGAACAAGAGAACAGAATGCTATTGCACTACAGTGGTACAAATTATCTACCGGTTCAAAGCTTACTGTCCTCTTTCTAGTGAAAAGGTCCTTCATGAATTTAGCATAGACGGGCATCTGCTCAAGTGCCTCGACTAATGGGATGTTCACAGATAATTCTTTCAACATGGAGATAAATTTGTGATACTTCCCATCTTCAACCATTTTCTTCAGCCTTTGTGGAAAAGGGGGAGGAGGTCTAGGAATAGGCGTGATCTTTTGTGGTACCTCCTTCTCCTTCTCTTTGCCAAATCCTTGCTCCTTTGCATTACTAGGAGCGGTCTTCTCCACTAAATCATCAACCAATGTCTGATCCTTGGAATCTTCCAACCTATCATCATTAATCACAAAGGGCTCTACTATCTCATCAATCACAACTGGCCTTAGAGGATCAACTGTCGCCTTCCCACTCCTAGTAGTGACCTCCATGAAATGGCTGTTATTTTTTGGATTTTGAACTATATTGCTGTGAAGTGTGCCTTTCTGCCTCTGGTTCATCGCAACAGATATCTGACTCAGCTACTGCTCAATCTGCTTAATGGCTACAGCATGTGATTCCGCCTTTCGGTTCATCACAGAAATATCAGCGTGGAGCTCCTTGAAATGGCCATCTTTCGCATCCATCTGCTTAAGTACCTTAGACAACATGTCTTCCACCCTTGAACTACTAGACTCTAGCTCACGGTTCCTTGGAGGAACATATAGACCGCTATACTTACACTTTTTCCAGTCTCCATTATCTCTTTATTGGCCTCAGTTGTAATTGTTATCTCTACAATGGTTCCGACCTTGGTTCCCCTGACCTTGGCGAGTCTTGGTTAGACCCTTTGGTGTTAGTCCGAAAACCCTCCCCTTGATCATTCAGATAATTAGCTTCCTCCTCAGATTCTGATTCACCTCCATCAGTTCTCAGGGCCTTTCCTTGAGAACCCACAACATTCACCTTTTCAGCCCCCGCTCCCATCAAATGCTTATCAAGCATCCCCATTGTGGTCTTTTTTCAGCAATATCCGGATCTCGCTCTTCATCCTTCCTTCTCTATTCAACAGTCATACCTACTGCATAAGAACCAGCCGGAGTCTCCGACTCTCTTATGTGCCATGCGTGGTTGGTTTTAGTGATTCTGTCAAGTAGCTCAGCAGCTTCAGCATAAGTGTGACTCATGAATGTTCTGCCAGACACGGTGTCAGCCACCGCCTTGGTGTTAGCATTTAGAGAACTATAGAAAATTTCCAGCAATGTATCATCTAGGATCCTATGGTTGGGCACCCTTTTGAGCTTCTTGTTGAACCTCAACCATGTCTCATAAAGTGCCTCAGAACTTAACTTCCTAAAGTTGTATATCTCATCTGTTAGTTTTAGAGCTCTAGAAAGTGGGAAAATATTTCAAGAAAAGCTCTTTTCAACTCCCTCCATGTAATGATAGAATCATTGGGCAGTTCTGCCAACCAGAGCGTTTCCTCACCCCCTAATGAAAAAGGAAAAAACCTCATCCATATCGCATCCTAACTCACTCCTGGTTGTTTATATGCTTTATAGATACCCACGAAATCATTCAAGTGAGTATGTGCATCATCAGTTGCATGACCCGCAAATATCCCCTTCATGTTGAGCAGTTGGATCATAGCACTGGTGATATAAAACTTTGCCCCAGCAGGAAAAAAGGGAGGGACAATAGCTCCAGTGGAAACGGCTTCGTCAATATCAGCATCATCATACTCATCAAAATTTTGTTGCCTCTGCTGATTTGGACCTCTATTCCTTCTACCTCGCTCTTCTTTAGTAGCTAGGTGTTTCTCTTCTGCAACCCTTGCTAACTCTCCATCTCTTGCTCAATCTTGTTCCTCAGCCAACATTCTAGCTGTAGCTTGGTCCACTGTCTCTTACTCTTGTAGGTTGGCCATTCTCCTTAGATTTCGCAGTGTTTGTTCAAGTTTGTGATTGATTTAAAGCAGGGATTTTCCTTGGCTCCTAGTACTGGGCATGCACGAACCTAAGACCTGTTAAGAAAAAAAACAACAAAAGAAAAATAAAAAGGAAATAAGGACAAACAGTAGAGCAAACACAATTCGCAAAAGCCTTAGTCGTATTCCCTGGCAACGAAACCATTTGATGTCACCCAAATTACACCTCGTAAATGAGATATGACATGGTCGATGTCAAATATAGAACCCAACAAAGGTTGGGGTCGATCCCACAAGGAATATGGAAAGAACATGAGTTAATGCATTTGGCTAATACTATCGGTTTACTTATTTCCTAGGGGGGAAAGATTTTAAGAAATCAAAATAATAAACAAGAGTAAAGACTAGTAGATGTTTAAATTAATTTCGGTTGTATTCAATCAAGAATTTGACTAGGATTGTGTTCCCCATGACATCATAAGCATAAGGATTTTACACTAGTGATCTATTCCGCTGTTTAACATGCAATATTGGTAATGTTACACCCCGTAAATTCTTGACATTTAGATGGCCTATTCATATGTTGGTTAATAGTTTTAGAATGCCATACAAGCTAGAAAAAGATCGGGGGGAATACCGGACAAACGCCGCGTCAAACCATCGTAAGAAAAGGCCGGGCAGGCCCCTACGGGATGGCCAACGTGCCACGGAGGGCTCACCTCCGCGATGGCCAACGTGTCACGGAGGTGAGATGCAGTCCAAAGTATATAAAGCTCCCACTTCAGTTTTAATGATAATTATCAAATATTTCCAATGAATAAACCAGAGAGTAACTAGAAAAATTAGGGCACGAGGGTTCCATTTGAATTTCCTTCCATTTACGCTATTAAACACGGTCCAAACTCGAATTGATATTGGGTAGTGAAGTATTAAGCTGCAGGGAGCATTCCTACGGAGTTAGTTTCATGAAATTCGGTCGGCGAACCTTCGTCCTACCAAGCTAAGGTAAGTGGAATTTCTCCAAATTAGTGTCAATATACTCCTAGCCCTAAAGTGAGTATTTCTCTCTTCTGGACTTTCGAGAAATAGTGAGTTTTTGGTCGTTCTTCGATAAGTCAAAGAATAGGCAGTGAGTGTATATTGTAAATATGGTTTCTTTTTAATAATAATAGAATTGATTCTTTCCCTTCGTGGATATGATTAC
>JACEIK010000066.1:290057-308351 GCA_018107945.1 Datura stramonium
ACAGCTAGTCCAGCAGTCCAGGTCCTAGTAGGGCACCAGGTCCCAGTCATGCCTCCCAAGGCGGGGCGTGACAAACTTGGTATCAGAGCAGGTCGTATCCCAGGGAGTCTACAAGCCGTGCTAAGTAGAGTCTTTCCTATGGATGTGTTGTGCACCACATACTATAGGCAGGAGGCTGCAAGGCATGATAGGATGGTTGCTTTTCATTCTTATTCAGTCGTGCTGTAGAGCGGTACAGTATAGGGTTGAGTCCCTACAACTTACTATATTCTTTGGTCACAGATAAAATGTCAGACCAGCGGCATCTTACCACAGGCTGAAGATTGGACACCGCAGCAAGGGAAGGCACCAGCAGGATGCCTCACCCTCGTTTAGAATCATACCGATCAGAGGGCGATACAGAGGCATCGTCCCAACCTTCTCAACAGTCTCCACCACACCAGGATCCACTTGGAGAGACACCACCTCCAGCATTCTCTATACCGATACCTTCCGACTAGGAGGTCAGGAGTGCAGTAGTCATGTTAGCACAAATGATGGCTGCTCAGCGTCAGCCGATGCTGTCTACAGTTGTAGGGTCATCAAGAGGGCCCGGTAGTTCGAGGGTCCGGGCATTTTTGGCCCTGAATCCCCCACAGTTTACAAGTAGGGACCAGTTAGAGGACCCTCAGGATTTTCTAGACCAGATGCAGAAAATTTTGAGGGTTATGCATGCCACGCCTACAGAATCGGTTGAATTGGTAGAATTCTGATTACGGGACATCGCCGTGCTGTGGTATAAAGCTGGGAAAGGTCTCAAGGGAGAGATGTTTCCCCTCCGACCTGGTCAAACTTCTCATGAGCTTTTTTGGATCACTATTTCCCATGGGAGATTCGACAGGCCCAGGTGGATCAGTTTTTACATTTGGAGCAGGGGGCCATGAGTGTTCGAGAATACGCCTTGCGGTTTGATTTTTTGGCCCGGTATGCACCAACCTTTGTTGATACCATGGCGTCTAGAGTACACCGCTTCATCATGGGGTTGAATGTAGAGTATGTTGAGACTTGTATTACGGATACTCTGCGAGAGGACATGGATATTGCCCGAGTTCAGGCATTCGCCTAGAATATTTAGGGCATCAGGCAGCGGCAGCGGGAGATCAGGAGGACCAGTCAGGAACAGCGTCGCAGGGATAGGACAATCGAGTTACAGAGGGAGGTCCGGGGAGGACCCAGGCCACGATTGTCAAATAGGTCGCCCAGACCCCTGCCTCAACCACAACCGCAGAGGGGCATATTTAGTGTAGGGGTAAGTCAGAGACCGGCGAAGACTCGAAGACCGCAGATTCACCACTACAAAGGAGGGCGGAGCAGAGTAGGTATACCCTACCATTTTGCCCTATATACAGTCAACGCCATTCTGGAGCATGCAGATACGGCTCCACCGGATGTTATATTTATGGCCAAGAGGGTCATCTCATGTGAGATTGTCCAGCCAGAGGTCAGGATGACCGAGATAGACAGGACAGGGCATCTGCAGGGTCACGAGCTTTAGCGTCCTCGGCAGGGCGTAGGCCCTCAGTTTCAGCAGGCAAAGGCCGAGGTAGATCAGGGGCCTCCAGTGTAGGTGCGGGTCCAAGCCGCACATATTCTTTACCAGGGAGGCAGGATTTAGAAGCGTCACCTGATGTTGTGATAGGTATGATGACTATTTGCTCTTACCCTGCTTATGTATTGATAGATCCGGGATCTAACTTTTCCTATGTTACTCCATTAGTGGCTCGAAAGTTCAGTATTGTGCCGGAATTGCTTCGGCAACCTTTTTAAGTATCTACACCCGTCTGCGACTCTATTATAGGCAAAAAGGTTTATCGAGGGTGTATAGTAGAGGTTGCTAACCGTCAGACTATAGAAGATTTAGTAGAGTTAGAGATTGTTGATTTCGACGCCATTATGGGTATGGATTGGCTGGCTCCGTGCTATGCAAATGTAGAATGCTGGACCAAGACAGTCCGATTCCACTTTCCAAGGGAGGCAGTACGAGAGTGGAAAGGCAGTACAATTACGCCAAAAGGTAGGTTTATTTCCTATCTTCAGGTGAGAAAGTTGATAGCGAAGGGGTGCATTTACCATATTGTCAGAGTTTAGGATGTTCGAGTAGAGCCTCCAACTCTCCAGTCTATTCTAGTGGTTAATGAATTCCCCGACGTATTCCCATATGAGCTACCTGGTATCCCCCCTAGAAAGGGAAATAGATTTTGCAATTGATTTACTACCAGGAACTCAGCCCATATCAATTCCTCCGTATCGTATGGCTCCTGCTGAACTCAGAGAATTAAAGGAGCAGCTGAAAGATATGTTAGATAAGGGCTTTATCAGGCCGAGTACTTCACCTTGGGGTGCGCCAGTTCTATTTGTGAGAAAGAAGGACGGCTCACTCCGCATGTGTATAGACTACCGACAGTAAAACCCTAAGATCCTAACTCCTAAACTACGTCGTATTGGGAATATTTAAAAGCCAATTTAGCGAATTAGATGACCCTCTCTCCTCATTCTTTCAAAACCACACAGAAAACCCATAAATCTAATTCCAAGCAAGAGCTAGGGCATCCATCTTTCCTTAGACCTTCCAAGCTAAGTCTCAGGGATCCTCCTTCAAGTATGTTGGACTTCAATAAGGGTTTCCTTTCCCCCTTGTGTCCTAAACTATTTTCATAAATCCTTCTAAATTCTATCCCTATAGAAGTTTAAAGGTAGGGTTTTCAATAAGTTAATAAATTCGTGAAACCTTGTTAAATCTCTATGTTTGTATGATCATTCCTAGTGGAAAGTTTTGTTTTAGTTTTATTCTTACAGATTCCTTCCTTAACCTTAAACCTTAGTGTGATATTTTAATACAACTTGCATGATTTAGAACTCAGATATGAATGCTATATTGTTATGATATTTCTACTCAAATTATGGGTGTTAGTATAGATACATGAACAGAAAGATAATGCATTAATATGTTCTGTCTTAGAATTGCAGTCAGTACTCAATATACCTATTATCCTCCAGAATGGTTAGCTGATCATTTGAGTTTTATTAGTCTTTAGAGAAACATAGCAAACTCAATAGTGTAAGTTTATCAACTTGTTGGTCATTTGTTAGACTGTTATGACACCTTCATATAAAGCAACTCTTACTAGTCATCAGCTTGTTGGTCGTTCATTGGACTGTTATGAAGCCTTCATATAAAGAAACTCTTACTAGTCATAGAACATAGTTTCCTTCAAGTCCCTAGACTCTCACAACACTTCCAGATAAGTAGTTCTAACTTAGTCTTAGGAGATCAATTTCATGCTATCAGCACAAATAGACACATTTAGGGTTTTCGGTGGGAGTAGTACTTAACACCGAGCGGGCCGGGGTTCAGTGCACCCAGGATCCCAAAACTACATTACGACCATAGGTTACTAGCCTAAATGGGCCCAGACAGTGATCTTTTAGGTCAGCAGTTCTGAGGAAAGAGGTGGAAGCATTATCCAAAGGGGGAGATGGGGTGCTCCATTATCTGGGCAGGTTATGTGTTTCAGATGTAGATGACTTGAGGTAGCGAATACTAATATAGGAACACATCTCTACTTATACAATCCACCCAAATTCCATAATGATATACCATGATCTATGGGAAGTCTTCTGGTGGAATGGCATGGAAAAGGACATTACAGAATTTTTGGCTAAGTGTCCAAACTGCCAATAGGTCAAGGCTGAACATCATAGACCTAGGGGTATGACTCAGGGTATCAGAATTCCTACTTGGAAGTGGGAAGAGATAAACATATACTTCATCATCGCTTTACCTTGTACTCGCCAACAACATGACTCAATTTGGGTGGTTGTGGATCGGATAACTAAGTCAGCACCTTTCCTACATGTTAAGACCACAAACATAAAAGAGGATTATGCTTGACTATACATCTGGGAGTTAATCCGACTACATGGAGTTCCCTAGTCTATTATTTTGGATAGCGGTACTCAGTTCACCTCGCACTTCTAGAAGTTATTTCCGAAAGGACATGGTACTCGGATTAAGCTCAGCACAGCTTTTCACCCATAGACCGATGGCCAAGCTGATCAAGCTATTCAAACTTTAGAGGATATGCTGAGGGTTTGCGTGATCGATTTCAAGGGTAGTTGGGATTATCACCTACCTCTTATCGAGTTTGCATAGAACAACAACTACTACTCTAGTATTCAAATGGCCACATTCGAGGCACTATATGGTAGGAGGTGTAGATCTCCCATAGGGTGGTTTGACGTTGGTAAAACTACCTTAATAGGACCTGATTTAGTATATGAGGCTGTGCAAAAGGTTCAGCTTATCAGGGAACAATTGAAAATAGCTCAAAGTGGACAAATATCGTATGTAGATATAAGGATAAATGAGTTGGATTTTGCACTGGATGATTGGGTATACTTGAAAATCTTACCTATGAAGCGGGTGATAAGATTTGGGAATAAAGGAAAGCTCAGTTACAAGTATATTGGCCCTTATAGAATCCTAAGACGCATTGGCAATGTGGCTTATGAGCTGGAATTTCCTGCGAAGTTAGCATCGGTGAGCCGACCTCAATAGTGCCTCTATAATTGGGCTTTGAGGACGTGGAGCCATGGAGCCGACCTCATGAGATGTAATTCATCCTCAAACAACTCAATTACATCTCATGCACAAGGAAGACTCCACGTCACAAATTAACGCAAGATAACTCGAGTTAAGGCTACCATGACTGACTTAGATTGCATGTTCAAAATAAAGCATGGAATGTATTACACAATTCAAATCCTGACAATTAAGTTAAGAGCCTCAGGAATCGACTCCACTAATCACAGCAAACTCACGTAATTTTAACTAATCAAGAAGTCTGATATGAATTTCATCTTTCCTCAAACATATGCCCCTCACAAAAAGAGAGATACCCACTTTCACTCACAATATTTTAAGTTATAACATGCATGGGTATATGAATACGAATTAATCTCATTCTCACAAAGAATTCACATGCAATATGTGATGACCCATATGCTTTCCCTTCGTGTTTTACTCCACTAATTTAGGAATGTCTGAAAGTAAGATCAAGTACGGGTAGGTACTATTCTGGCTAGTAACAGTGATTATCTTATCTAAGTGCTTTTAATACATCACACTTGCTCATGAAGCACATTCTCTACTTTCACTTTACTTCTTGTTCATTTCACTCTCAATTTCCTTTTTTCTTTCCCATTTCTTTACACACACTACGTCAGTAGTAAGGAGTACTTAAGCAACTTTTTTATTTTTTGTTCTTTTACTCCCTACCAACACTTACGCATTTTAAACAAGTGCACCTTTAATCTTTCCTTCAACTTCCACAACTACTATTTCCCTTGTTTTTTTTCAAGGTTCTCACTCCTTAACTCTTTTGCATTTTTCACTTAAGCGCTTAGGAGTTTTGGATCTAATTCATGTTCTATTGAAAGAAAAGAATTTATGATTTAGATGTGGCTAATCAAAGAATAGGGTAAAGTCTCAATAGGGCTGACTACGATCCTACATTAAGGGTAGGTAAAGAAAAGGATAAAAATAAGGCTCATTTAAAGAAAATGTCTAAATCATCTCTTACAATTAACATCTGTCATTTCTTTTTGCAAACACCACAGGAAACTTCTAGACACTACACGATAGCATGAAATATACGAATAACCTTACACTCATAGCACATGCTCAATTTAAGACAGTCTCATATAGATTCTTGACTCAACTAATCATAAAAATTCAAATTAAGCTTACAACATACAGAGTCATATTCCTAAGCCTAAATGTCTTAAATAAAGTAATACACTATGCTCAAACTTCACAATTAAAACCACTTGAATCTTACAATCATTTACAACACTTAATAAAAGCGTCAAGCAGTTAATCAGTTAAGGGTCAAAAAACGAAAACCTACTGACTAATTTTCCCTCAAGACGGTCGTCATCCATCCATCATCAGAAAAGTTCTTAACTATGACTAAACACAGCTATGTACAAACCAAGAAAAATATTTATTCTTCGTTCAAAGTGGCCCCTATCAAAAAATAGCCGAAAAGAGAAATCAAAGGGTGGATGAATTGTCCTAAACTCAAACTTCGCATCATAAAATTTCTTATAAAGAACCAAATTCACCCTCACTCAACTTCACAAAAATTCTAAAATTACCCCTTACCCCGCACTTAAAATATGATATGTTTTCAAAGCATGAATTAACTTTAACATAGAGGTGAGAGATACTTTCTGAGGCATCTAGGCCTAGCTAGCAACATGTGTTGTCCATTTTTCATCACATGGCTCATAGACCCCACACTTATCTTTTTTTCATTTTCTTTAGCTTTCATTATCATGGGTACTCAAACATCGCCTGAATTTGTTTTCAAATCACAAAAACAACATCACAAGTGAAAATAAACAAAATCAAAAACAAAAGAAAAAGAAAATTGTACCTGTGGTACCCTTGGCATTCCTCCTAAGAAGCGCCTGATTTTACGTCGGGGTACAACGTGCACTATCCTTTTCAAGATTTTCTCAAGCAATTCTTCACTTTTGGGAACCATCTCCTTTTCCTTTTGAATTTAGAAGGAACAACCTCCACATTTTCTTATTTCAACTCCATCATTTTCTTCATAGTATTTCCCCTAGAAGACTTGGGCTTCGTTGCTAAGATTTCCTGAAGAAGTGGACGAATGGAATCCACCACCCCACACTTGTCATCTTTCATAACACTGATCTTCTAAAGATCTTTGTAGTGTGTGGGTGGGTTGATCTCCTAATACACTCTAAAGAGATCCTCATCATCATTTATCCTCATTTTGAAAGTGACAACTCTTACATCAGTTATATCTCCACCAATATACAGAAATGGCCATCCCAGGATGAGGGGTACCTAGTCATCATCCTTAAAATCTATAATAACAAAATTAGAAGTTATGATAAATTTACCTACTTTGATGAGAAGGTCCTTAATAATCCCTTCAGGGGCTACGATTGACTTATCCGCCAACTGTAGCATCACACTTGTGGGCCTTGTTTTTCCAAACCAAGTGTATTGAATAGAGATAGGGGTTCAAATTCACCGCCGCCCCTAAATCACACAAGGCCCTCATTATACATGTCTCACCTATTTGTATGAGGAGGGTAAAACTCCTTGGGTCTTTGAGCTTCTTGGGGATTTTGCTCGTCACCTTGAAACTACATTCTTTAGTGAGTGCCACAGTCTGGACATCCACCAGCCTCACTTTATTGGCTACCACATCCTTCAGGTACTTAGTGTACTTTGGCATTCCCTTTAAAACATCAAGTAGAGGCAGATTTATTTGAAGTTCTTTTAAGATTCCAAAGAACTTCTTAGAATAAGCATCCTTCTTGCTCTTCTTGAGCCTTTTTGGGGATAGTGGTGGTGGTCTCTATAATGGCTGCAATGATGATTCTGAGTTATGTGCTGCAGCACTCTAAATTTCTCCTTTCACAGCTGATGGACCCGGTTTGACTAACTTTGGTTGCACCTCATTTTTCTTCTCTTTTGTTGGTACATCAGCCTGTTGTTTGCCACTTCTAAGACTGATGGCCATGACCTGCCTCAGGTTTGTGTTAGTGTTACTGGATAAATCCCCCTGAGGTCTATTATGTTGAGCTGCTGCTAATTGACCCACCTGTTTCTCAAGGTTTCTGGTGGTCAGTTGCTGATTTTTAAGATCTGAGGTCGTCTTTGCCAGTTTAGCTACTATCTAGGTCTGATTTTCCATGACATTCCACAATATCTCCTCAATGTTTCTAGGTTAGCCGCTATTACGCCTGTTCTGCTGCTAGTACTACTGCTATTGTGGTTGTTAATACCCTTGACTTGGCCCCCGATTTCCACCCTAAGGAAAGTTACTATGATTCTACCAGTTCTTGTTATAGGTATCCTATAGTTGTGATTACCTCTCAGCATGTTACCTACAAAGTTGAATGACTCCGGGTTGGGTCCGAATGAGTCTGCACCATGTCCGTTGTTTTCACATATCTCACACCAGCTAGAAGCTAGATGAATTTCATTAACCTGTGCTTGCGGCTGTGCTAAGTTCGCTTGCTAAACTGGGTCATCATCAGGTGCTAGAATGAGGCCAACTGGCCTACCAATGCGTTAACACTATCAACCTCAATAAGCCCAGCTGCTCTGTTGCCTGCCCCTCTAGATGATTCACTCTGCCACTCTGGATATCCTTGTGCAATCCTGTTCAACAAGGTGTACAATTCTTCAAAATTCTTCTAAAGTACTTGCCCACCTGATGCGAGTCTAGAGGAATTTTAGTGTGAGGGTCTAGACTCTCTACAAAAGTGTGGGCTAACACTTCGTTAGACTTCTGATGGTGCAGACAGTCTCTCAGTAAGGACTTAAACCTCTCCCAATCCATGTAGAGATTTTCCTCTGGTCTTTGAAACTCAGTATTTCACTTCTCATCTTCACTATTTTACCAGAGGGAAAGAATCTAATGAGGAAATTCATTTCTAAATCGTCCTAGGTAGTGATGGAATTTGTGGCTTTGCCTTTAACCACCTCTTTACCTCTCCCAAAAGTGAAAATGGGAAGAGGGTGAGCCTTACGTAATCAGTTGACACTTCGGTGGGGAAAAAGGTGTCACTGATCTCTAAAAACTTCTATAGGTTCTGTTGTGGGTCCTCATGTGTCATGCCTTTAAATTTCCCATTTGATTGTAACAACTGCACCATATTCTGGTTAAGCTCAAGAGTACCGCTAGGCTCAGGTTTGCGTATGTTAGAGGTCACATTTATAGCAAGTGGGATTGCCACTTCACGAACTAGCCTTGCCGCCATTCTTTCTGGTAACTCTTCTTCCTGCTCATCGGTGAAATTTATTCTAATGGGGCCTCTAGAACTAGTGGAATGGGATTTTGAAGAACTTCCCTCCTCAACAGATGTAACTGTCACTCTGGCTCCACATAAGGTTCCACCAAGTCTTTATTCCTTGCCAGCTTTCTGCAAGGATAACCTATTACCTACAAATAAGACGAATAAGACAAAGATTTTAAACACTTTATCAAAAAAATAACCCAAAAACTAAAAATTCACCAAAAGTTTCCAGTCCCCGACGACGGCGCCAAAAACCTGTTCGTGCTCCGGTGCATGCAGTTGTACAAGTAGTAAAATGACTCTTAAGAGCCAGATGTCGAACGCACAGGGACTATTCTTTTTAGCAAATTTACAAATTAATGTGTTAATTAAAATTCCGAAAGTGCTAAAGTTTCATGATTTAAAAGTTTGTTTCCAAATCTAGAGGTGATCATAAAATAATATAAAAACAATGATACAAAGCATTTAGAGTTAAGGCCTAACAATCATCTAATGCTACATTCACGTTGGTTCAAGTATGAAATTCCATTTTTTTGTCTCACAAAATTAACTTCCATATTTAAGGTCTTTCGAGCCTCTATACACAGACGAACTAGCCTCACAACTACATCGTTGAGCGACGATGTGACAACCTAGTTAATAAGCAATTATTTCTATAGAGTGTTTTATGGGGTTAATGCCCTTGGTTCTAGACTTTTGAACCTCTAACCATTTAGCATAACTTGTTTTCACAACTACTACTACAAGCAATGATGTGACAATTCCATGTTGGTGTCTAGCTATCTTACAGTTTTATAACTAAGCAAGGCGAATTAGGTATATTGCTATCCTAACCGCGAATGAAGTCTTGAAGATTTTGAACTTGCTTCCTGCATTCTTAGTTCTAACCTATGTTTGCACTTTCGATTTCTTTCCTAAGTTTAAGGAGTGCATTTCAATGGTGATCAAGCATTAAAATGAATAAAATCAAGAATTCAAGAAAAACATAAATGAAGACTTGAACCAATGTAGAAAATTAAGTAATTACAATAATATCATGTGGCCTCAACCCTAAAAGAAGTGTTTTAGCAACTCATGTTCATACGCAACTCATGTTCATACAGAAATCAAAAACATGTCTGTTCAATTCAAGTAATCACAAGAATGGATAAAAGAGAATAAAAGAAATCAAACCCTAGGTAGACTTTCCTCCGTTCTCCCTTCACTCCTGGTGTTTATCCAAAATAAAACTGTGATATCCAAATAAAACTACTAAGTCTTGAGTTTAAAATATATTTGAATAATTACATTTTTTTGCCGGGTGAAAACCACCTCTGTGTCACAGAATTGAACGCCCTAAATGGCCTTTGTGACATAGAGCCATCGTGGAGGCATTCTGGAACTCGGGCGTTGGCATGGCATTAGTGTGGTTGTATGCATTGCCTGGCATGACACGACACTGGTGGCATAGCATGGCACGCTACCATCACACGCAGTTGTTGCTTTGGCATGGTCCTCACATGCGCAGAATGGGCGTGGCACGACAGTGGTCACGGAGCCTGGCCTACGTGGCATGACACCATTGTGCTAGCACACTACTTGGAATAGGTCTCACACGCATATCATGTGCATGAAACGGTGCCCAATACACCGTTGTGTCTGTGTGACACGCTTGTTGGCACGGGCAGCATACTTCTATTTTATCTACATGCCATCTTTGTGCTTAAATCCCAACTCTCTTCTTGTGCATTTAACTTCATAATTAGCTTCCTCCTTAGCCTATTCAACTATAAAACAAGGTACTTGCGTAGGTTTGTCCATGCATACTATTATAAGAACAATTACTTGAGATTATATGAAAAGCAAGGTAAAAACACGGCTAAAGCTCGAGTACAAATATCTTTTGGGCACATAAATATGCCCAAGATCAGTTATGAGTCCTACCAGAATTCGTAACAGGAGGGTCAGGGAAGACAGTATAGGTGACTAGGAGAAACTATGACTGGATGTCACGATTCCCACCACTATGGTATGTATCATACTGACCAATCATGGAAAGGTTAAGAGAAGAGATCAGGAATTCTAGGAAAAACCACAAGCCAAGGTACGACTCGTGGTAGGCGGGTATGGATCATACCATCCAGTCGGGATTTGAGTTTCAAAGAAATGTTCAAAAGGCTTTGAGGATGTTATGAATTATAGTAAGATCTCATGCATCCTGGTAGACTTTCATGGAAATCTTCATAGAATGGAGTTGAGCAGGGCCCTGATGAGTTGGTAATTTACCAACTCATTAGGCTCTTAAGCATGAGTTTTAGCTTAGTTTTCAATTTATTGAGATGGATTTTATGCCCTTTATTCCTTTTTGTGTGCAAAAATCTGATTTGTAGAAAAGAGCAATAAATGGAGTAAAAAGAATGGAATTAGGTAAAAACCGACGCTTCACCAGAGAATACTGGTGAAATGCTGGCAAAACGCAAAAGACCACTGCCTTGGGGAATTAAAACAACTGGCGGTCGCGAATATCAATAGGTGGCTCACCGGTTAAATCACCTACTGACACCTGAAAGTGCTGGTTCACAGACAAAGAAATTGGCGGAGCACGGTTAAAGGTCGGCGAGTCACTGAAGGACACTGGAATTAACTGAAGAAGCATTTAATTATAGCCGGAGGTTTGTGGAATATAACTAGCGAACCACCGGTACTCTGCAAGTACCAAAATGCTTGAGCAGGGGAAAATGTGTCCCACAGTGAAAAAGAGAGCTTTGGGTACCCTACTTTTGGATATTCTAGAGAGAAGTACTCTTTACCTATCAAATCTTAACATTTAGGTTTTTTGGGTAACATTCTCTTTGTAGAAGAACAAACTAGAATTCTATTGGTGGAAAGTGTAAAAGATTGTTTTTCATTTTCTTCTTGTTCCTCTATAGCAAGGTACTACCATTATTGAAGACTTATTGTTGAATTTGATTTTGCCACTCTTATTATTGAAATCAACGCGTTTATTGCTAAATATGCTTTTGAATCTCATAACCATGAGTAGCTAAATCATTAACTAGAAGTGTGCGGTGATGAATGCTTAATTAGATTGGGTATTCCTAGATTCATCTCAATATTATTTAATTAGTGTAAATCTGTTAAGTTTTCTCCAATTTATAACTGAAGATCCACAGTTGCAGATGTGGGTCTACTTTTCTTACTTGGTTTTTTCTTGAAAGAGAAGAAATGGGTATTGGAGAGAATTTAATGATGGACATGGATGTGTGTTGTGGAGTTGGGCTAGACATAGTCAAACCCACATTCTCATTCATAATTAATTGCCAATATCTAGAGACTAGTGCATCTATTAATCCAAACTTGATTGGGTTGATTTAATTGTGTCTAGTGATTCGAAAGAACTCTAACAAGAGGCATTTATGAGATTGAAAAACATCAAATGCCCATCTGCTCAAGGTTATTTACACAATTTGAATTAATGAGAAGAGCTAGCATGGCCTTTTTTAATTAGCACATCATCTACGCCACACCTCTAGTCCTTCTCATTATTGTTGACAACTTTGGTTATTTTGCTATTTTAATTAGCCGATTTAGAATTTATACCATGTTGTTAATATCAAGTCTCCCAAAAAATATTTATTTCTTTGTTATTTTTGAGTGGTGCGAACTAATTTCAACTTTCCAAATAATATTTGTGCATATGATTTGTTAGTCTCTGTGGGATTCAACCCCAAAATCCGTCGGGATATTTATTTTGATAAAAAAATCATGTATGCTCTTTTGTAACGAAGAGTATATTTTGGAGGTTATAAAAAATGGCACTATTGTCGAGGACTAGCGCTTGATATTCTTGTGTTGATTGTTAGTTTGAATTAGTCTTGCATCATAAGTGTTGACACTAATGTTGTTGTGCTTGTTAGGGTAAAGTCATGTGAGTCATCACTCACAAGCAGGGAATAACTCAGTTGAGGGTAATATGGATCATGAAGAGGATAATTTGGTGATGCCCGAAATTGCACGAGCCATTCGCCTACCGCCTACGGTAAGGAATTTCGTGTTTCATGTCACAAGTACAATGCTACATTTGCTACAGATGAAAGGGCTCTTCGAGGGCAAACCATGTGTGGATGCAAATTGCCTTTTGAGGAATTTCATAGAGATCTGCCAACCTTTCAACATTACTAATATAAGTCAATATTCTATCAGGTTGAGGCTCTTTCCATTTTCCTTAACGGGAGAGGCGACCATGTGGTTGGAGGAACTCCCTCCTGGTTGCATTACATCGTGGCAAGAATTGACTGAAGCATTGTTGGATCGCTTCTTCCCACTGTCAAAAATGTTACAGCTGAGGGATGATATCATGAAGTTTATACAATAGCCAGGAGAACCGTTGCATTAAGAATCGTTACAGTTCAAGAAGAAGGTTTCCCTTTGCCCCAACTATGGTCTCCCGATGAAGTACTCCTTCAATGTTTTTACGGAGCCCTAGACTCCATTAACAAGTCCGTCGCCAATAATTTAGTTGAAGGACCAAACATGGATCAGACATACAAATTATCTGAGGCCCTCTTGGACAGAATGACAAAGACAAATCGGGCATGACATACGAGAGAGACTAATGTATCGACGCATGAAATTACCTCTAGTGCATTGGCAGCTGAGTTGCAAAAAAGAGATGAAGAGAAAGATGAAAATCTTGCTAAAATGATGACACAACTAGAACTAATTACCAAACATGTGATGGGGGTAGGGCCCAAGGTTGTGAATGTTGTAGGTATGCAAGGTCCATTGCACTTTGAAGAAGAATCTTCGCCACTGAGGTACGATGAGGAATACCAATACATAGAAAATTAGATTGGGGGTTCTCAAAGAGAGTTTCAAGGGACTAATCAATGTCCTTGGCACCCAAGGAAAGAGAATCAAGGTTGGATAAACCGTGATGCACAAGGATGGCTCGAGAAAAATAAAAGATGGGGCACTAGAGAGAAAAATCGAGAGGGCGACTGTTATCACCAATGTTCAAACCCATATGTTCCCTTTCCTAAAGCTGAGAATGCACAAAATTAGCCAAGTGTGAGTGATGCAGGTAGCTCAAAAATTGAAGAGATGTCAGCAAGAGTCCTCATGAAAGTGGAATCAACCGACAGCGGGGTGAAGGAATTGAAAGGGGAGGTGTCTAACCTTTCCCAAAAGGTGAGTTCTCATTCAGCCTCTATTAAGCATTTGGAAGTTCAAATGAACCATTTTTCAGCTAAAATGAATCCCTGAATGAAGGGAACACTCTCAAGTGATACAATGCCAAACCCAAACCCAAAGAAAGATTGTCAATGCATGGCTATTATTACGAGAAGTGGTAAACTGGTTGAAGATGAGAAGGTGAAGCGAAAGGAGGTTGTTGCTCCTAAATAAAATGATGAAAATGAATCTGACGTGGTTCCAAAATCCCCAAGTGATGGGGAAAAGAGTGAAGATGAAGCTGAGGGAAAGGATGATGAAGTTCCCTCACATGTTGATGAAGAAAAGGTAGGCATGAAGGCCTCAAATGATGAAGAAATTGAACTGAGAGCTCCACCCCCTTATCCGCAAAGGTTAGCTAAGAAAAAGAAGGATGATCAATTCAGAAAATTATCGACATGTTCAGCAAATTATCCATTAATATACTATTGGTGGATGCCATACTTCAAATGCCCGGATATGCAAAATTCATGAAGGAGCTATTGAAAAAAAAAGAAGGTAGTAGATGTGGGCACCGGGGAGACAACACATCACTGTAGTGCGATAATGATGAGCAATATTTCCCCAAAGTGAGAAGATCTAGGAGCCTTCACGATTCCTTGCACTATTGGGGTATGTGTGTTTAAGAAATCCCTTTGCGATCTTGGCGCAAGTATAAATCTAATTCCTCTTATCATTTTCAAAAAATTGTGGCTCAGTAATACCAAACCCACATTATTGAGGTTGTTAATGGCTGACTACTCCTTAAAGAAACCCGTGGGTGTGCTAGAAATGTATTTGTGAGGGTGGATAAGTTCATTCTATCAGCTAATTTTGTGCTACTTGATTGTTAAATGGACTTAGAAGTGCCAATCATTCTGGGGAGACCATTGCTTGCTAAGGGTCAAGCTTTGATAGATGTGGAGGTAGGTGAGCTCATGTTTGGAGCTGGAAGTGAAGAGGTCACTTTTAATATGTGTCCATCAGTTGAAAATCTCGATGAATGCAAAATGGTTGGAGTGTTGCATGAGGAGAATGAGGAAAGTGGAGTGGAGATGAAAGAGGCTGAGTTGGAGGATGATCCTTCAAAGAAAGATTGCTAAATGAGAGATACGTCATGCCATGACATTAACAAAGGCACTCCTTGGGAGCCAACCCAAGTGTTTTATTTTGATTGTTTTTTATGTCATTGTTGCTTTTTATTTTGTAGGATTAATGAGGTGAGAAGCAAGGAGAGAAAGCATAAAAATAAGATAGGCTACACACAGGACTAGCGAATCGCTGATCCAGATATGAGAATTGCCACACCCTGATACAGGCAAGTAGAAGATCTAGGAACATGATTGTTAGACCGGCGAATGAACCGGCGGACGCCAATTTGAATGCGCCTACCACAGTTTAATCGTCGGTCCAACCTAGAGTACATGAGCAAGGGGTGCCCAAGAGACAATCCATCGACGGAATGCTGATCCAAGTCTCAAACCGCCGATCAATCACTAGTTGTAAGATAGTGAAATAAGCATGAATCTAAACACGAAAAGGTAATGCAGAGAATCACTGGATCAAACCAGTGATCGCTGGTGTAACGCAGGTAAAGATACGCGTTCCAATTTAGAATCTCAATCAAATATGGACCCACCTGACCCCAATATCTGTTTAAGCCACCCTAGTATGAACAAAATATTCCCTTAGGTTTCCCTTTTTCTTCTTTTACCACTTTCCAACACTTCTTTTTACCTTCCCAACACTCCAACTTTTCATATTCCCACAACTCCCTCTCTTCCACTTCCCACACAATTAACTCACCATTAATCTTCCACCTCCTCCCCAACCAACCCCATTCCCACCTACTCACATATAAAATCACTCATTCTCTCCACCATATTCTCACTACAGTCACATTTTTCCTCTCTACTAAACAAGTTTCAAGAGGTGCCATTGTTTAGCATTTCCAAGCTTCCACAATGAGTCTCTGTTAAACATTCTCCCACAAGTGGTAATGTTTCTTGGACTCTCTTATTTTATCTTCAATGGTACTTTGGTGGCATATCCATGTAGTGCTAACATACATTCCCGTCCCTTTCACTTCCATTCTTCCCCCAATTAGTTTCATGATTGATGCTATATTTTGTGTTATATAAAGTTTCTGGGATGATAGATGTTTATTGCTAAAATGTGTGTGTTTTTGTGATTATTGTGTAGACTTAGATGGGGTGAAGCCTGAATAACCCAAATGGACTAAAAAGTCATGCGTTTCCCTATGATATTGGGTGACACCATTCTTAAGAGTAATTCATCATTTTGGTCCTTTCTCATGTGTAAGTGTGTGTGCAATGGTGCCATTGAAACTCATGGGAATGCTATGGGGACGAGAACTATCGGCTATTTGCTTGTCGGGTCCGGTTAAATGTAGATGGAACATCGGTTTGATCTAATGGTGGCTTCAGGCCACTGATTTGATCGTGCGTTACATCGATGGTTCGTGGATCGGGACTGGCGACTCACTGCTTTGTTGCCGGTGCTGCCCCAGTTTACTGTCTTTCACCTGCAGGTCAGCGGCAGGCCATAAATACTACCCTATGGATTGCCGGTGCTTCACCAGTGCTGCTAATTCTTTGAATGATAATTTTGCATTTTCGCTTCTCATATTAATTTTAGAGTAATGTTAGTTATTTTATTTCAATGCATTGTGGCTGCCACTAGCATCATGCTTGCAGAAAAATGTCTTCATCCAGGAACACCGCAAAGGGCAAGGCCTCATTCTCCTCAACCACCAAAAGCAATGTCAAAGCCAAGGCCTCTGCAACACTCGCCAACTCTATGGAGGCCATCATGTTCTGTGTGCCCGATATGAAAGGGTACTACGCCATATACCAGGGCCAGTCAATGAAGGTGGAAAAGAGGTTTTATTTTGGGGGACTGCGTGGTGACCTTCTCAACATCACCGCTCGGTTCACGGATAGGCAGTGGCACACTTTCGCCAATCCTCTCCCAGACTACTACCCCAGCTTGGTGCTGGAGTTCTATGCTTCTTATAGGGCTAGGCAGGACAATATGAAACATAGAGCTAAAATCGATGAAGTCCCCTGCCTACCATCAGTCATGGCACGTGAGGTGGAGGTGGACATAACTCCGGCAGCGATCAACTATCTGTTCTGGGAAAATGAAATCAACACTGGCTCAGAGTACATGGCCAGGATTGCAGACATGAAACATTAGTCCCCTTGGATAGCCCCCATTTTTGTGGTTTACACTCCTCTATGGGCTTGCATAGGTGGTGAAATTTCTCACCATGATATGTAGTTCGAGGCCAAATTATGGTTTGATGTCATCTGTGGCCGCATCATTCTCTCTAAAAATGAACAGTGGGTCCGCTTAGAGACAGCTATTCTCATAGATTGTATTATGTTCGGAGTCCCCATTAACTTTGGGGAGATTGTGGCCTAGAAAATGAAGCGCAAGGAAAGACAAGCCAACACCTCCATGCCATATGCTATACTCATTTCTTAGCTATGTTTGCAATTGGGAGTTCTATTGTTCCCTAATGAGACCCCTATCCATGCCTCAGGAGTGATCGCCTTAGATAGGAAAAGAGATGCCGAGACACCCGCAGTTAAGAGGAAGTGAATGCAAGCTTTTGGATTGGCAGAGGGATCACTATCCCATGGGTCAGAGCAGTCGCCACATGCCCCAGATTTGAATGTGTCTTACCAAGAAGCTACGGGTCAAACCTCCGGTGACACACCTCTTAGGAGAGCATCACCCCCTCCAACATCCTCCCAACCAAGTGTTCTCCACAAACTCGTGGAAATGACCAACTCTCATGAGAGCCAACTCCAAAATTTGGCTAGGAGCCTCCCTACACTCATTACTCAAACTATCAAGCAGGAGCTGAAATGAATGTAATAGAGCCTTACAACTTTTTTCAAAAGTGTGAATGTAGTGGAGGGGGCTTTCACCTCTCTCCAAATCGAGGTGAGGGAGTGGAAAAGTCATACACCTGTGGAAGTTCTTGACATGAGCGCTCTTGATAAAGCAATGGCTGCTCCTTCTACAGTTCGAGGCCCCATTGATGATCTGTTTGAGGGCCTAGGGGATAACACCGAGGATCTCGGAGAGGCTGGCTTTGATGGCGCTACAGGAGAAGGTGAAGCTGCTAATGATGATTAGGAGGAGTAACCCGCTCAGGGAGTCTCTTGCCCTACTTTTTTTTGCATG
>JACEIK010000066.1:308360-327568 GCA_018107945.1 Datura stramonium
GTATTTTCTAAGTTGGGGGTGGGGTGAGTGTTTGTTGGGGGCCATTTGTGTTTTTATTTTTATATGATTTGATGTATCCCTTGTTGGGCTTTTTTTAATATTTTTATTTAATGAGGAATTGTGACCCTTTATGGAGCTCAGTTTTAGTATTGTTAATGATTTCCCTTTCCGGGCTTGTGATGTTGATAAAAATGAATGACATGAATGAGTTCTTGGATGTTAGTGTGTTAATGATGCATATGGGGTCCTTGTTTTGAATTGTTTATTTCTTTTAGACCCAATTCTTTTGTTTATTCTCCTATGTAAATAGTAGAATAGTAATCAAACTCCAAGGGTTTTCTTCATACCACAGTTCTTTCTCATGGAGCATTTTCTTTTTCCTTTCTTTTTGTTGTCGAACCAGGTTGTCATTTTCCCGATGATAGATTTTGCGGTGACATTCTTAAGGGAAAATTCCATGTTATTTTTGAGTCTTTTGTGGAGCTAATTTGAGAGGTACCACCAGAAAAATTTTAGAAATGGAATGTTGAAATGGGGCATAAAAATGAGAAAGGATGAATGGGCATTTGAAATGAGAATGTAAAACTCTTTGTCATATCTTGTAGATTCCTCATTTGACTTATGAATGTGCATGTTCAGATGTCTTAAATCAATATCTTGTGTGGATAATGACTTTTTTTTACTCTTTAGGTGTGATGCCTTGTGTGATAAGGATCTTTGTGAATCTCATGCATAGCTTCTTTTCTAGAATATGTCCCAAGTATGACTCAAGGAGAAATCCAAGATGTTGTTGCCCTTAGAAAATGATCTTAGGATCTCTTTTGAAAGTCACTTCAATCAAAATGACCTCCTTGACCATTAATATTTGATAGCCAACATTTGAGCCTTGGACCCTTTCTTGGAAACCACATTACTAGTTGAATGACCATTTTATAGTCTTTCTCTTTGGCACCCATCCTCCCTAATTGCTAGTAATGAAACAATGAAAAATGGGGGCTTCAAGTCCAAGAAATACTGAGAGATAAGGAAATGAACGTGAAATGAGGAAAAAGCCTATGTTTTGGGGGGTTTGCAAGAATGGGGGAAAATAAGCAGCCTAAAAATTGTGGTAGCACCAAAAATTATGATGAGATGAGTGAACCAATGAGTTGAGAGACATTAAATCATCAAAAGAGGAAGAATTGTTGATAGGTACTATCTCTTGCATAGAGAAGGCTAAGTGTGAAATTCATTGATGTTATAAGGGTGGCTTGTGTTATAACAGAAACATAAAGATGATGAACAAGGAAAAATGAAGGGGAGTGATCCGAACAAGATGATGGGATGTTGCAAGTTGTAAAGGCATTAGCGAGGAATTAGTCACTAAAGCTTAAACACTTATCCTACCCTTAGCCCAAGCCTACATTATGACCCACAAGACCTAAAAGATTTTAAGTGCAGTTGCTCTACATTAGTGGAGAATTACACGAAGGGCAAGCCTATGGGTCGAGTTGTGTGCATGAAGATTTCATTTGGTAGATTGAGTGCATTCTTCTCTATTTACGATCCCTTGTGTGGATGCATTGATTTCATGATAAAGAATAGGGACTTTCTCTTTTGTGAGTGGCATCATCCCTTTTGAGAACACAATTGCATTAACGGTAAATGTGTGCATAGGACATGAGAAGTGCAAGCTCTAAGACAAGCTTTAAAAGTGCTATGATTTATAAATTGAGATGCTATGTGTACTTTGTGGATAAACTATGCCCTTGTTTTGCAAAGTGAAAGCTCTAGTGAATCATGTTTTTGAATGGTGGTGGCCTCTTGAAATTTTTCCATTTTTCTTATTTTTGTGAGAATTGGCTTCTCTTTTTCGGTGAGTTAGGGAGCATTTTTAGGTTTTCATGAGTCAAGTGGTCATTGATGTATAAACTTGTGTGGAGTGGTATGTTCTTCATCGGATAATAACCGCATAACTTGAGGACAAGCAATGGTTCAAGTTTGGGGGTTTGATGAGTTGGTGATTTACCAACTCATTCGGCTCTTAAGAATGAGCTTTAGCTTAGATTTCAAGTCATTTAGATGGATTTTATTCCATTTTTTCCTTTTTGTGTGCATATATCTTATTTGTAGAACAGAACAAGAAAGCGAGTAAAACAAGGGAATCAGGTAAACACCAACGATTCACCGGAGAAGACCGGCGAAACACCGTAAAAAAACAGAAGACCACATCCATGGGGAATTAAAGGCACTGGCGGTCGCGAATATCAAGCGGCGACTCGCCAATTAAATCGCCTACAGACACCTAAAAGTGCTGGTTAAAAGAGAAAGAAATCAGTGGACCACAGTTGAAGGTCAGCGAGTCACCGAAGGAACTGCCGAAGGACATTGGAATTCACTAAAGGAGTATTCAATTATAGTCGGCGGTTCACAAAATGTTACCGGCAAACTGTCGGTACTCTCCCACATACCACAACGCCTGAGCAGGGGAAAATGTGTCCATCACTGAAAAAGAGATTTTTAGGTACCCTACTTTTTGATATTCTAGAGAGAAGTACTCTGTACCTATCAGATCATAACTTTTAGATTTTTTGTGGAACATTCTCTTTGTAAAAGAAGAAAGTAGAATTCTATTAGTGGAAAGTGCAAAAGATTGTTTTTTCTTTTTCTTCTTCTTCCTCTATAGCAAGGTACTACCACTGTTGAAGACTTATTGATGAATTTGATTTTGCTACTCTTAGTATTGAAATCAATGAGTTTATTGCTAAATATTCTTTTGAATTTCTTAACCAAGAGTAGCTATATTATTCACTATAGGTGTGTGGTGATGAATGCTTAATTAGATTGGGTATTGCTAGATTCATCTCAATATTTTTTAACTAGTGTAAATCTGTAAAGTTCTCTCCAATTTATAACAGAAGATCCATAGTTGTAGATGTGGGTCTACTTTTCTTTATTTTTGCTTGAGAGAGAACAATTGAGTATTGGGAGAGAATTTAATGGTGTACATGGATGTAATGTTGTGTAGTTGGGCTAGACATAGTCAAACCCACATTCTCATTCCTAATTAATAGTTAATAGCTAGAGATTAGTGCAACTATTAATGCAAACTTGATTAGGTTGATATAATTATGTCTAGTGATTCGAAAGAACTCTAGCTAGAGGCATTTATAAGGTCAAAAACATCGAATGCCCATCTACCAAAGTTATTTACACAATTTGATCTAATGAGATTATCTAGCATGGCCTTATTTAATTAGAACATCATCTACACCACACCTCTAGTCCTTCTCATTGTTGTCGACAATATTGGTCATTTTGCTATTTTAATTAGCTGAGTTAGAATCTATACCCTGTTGTTAATATCAAGTCTCCCCCAAAATATATATTTCTTTGTTATTTTTGAGTGGTGAGAACTAATTTCAACTTTCCAAACAACACTTCTGCACATAATTTGTTAGTCTCTATGGGATTCAACACCGATATCTGTTGGGATATTTGTTTTGATACAATGACCATTTGTGCTATTTTGTAACGAAGAGTATATTTTTTACATTATCAGGCCCCTAACCATGGACGTCAGTACGGATCGTATGATCCTGGTATGACTCGTAGGTCGAGTCATACCATCTGATGGGAAAAATTTTAATAATAGTTTCCAGGGGCATTTTTAGTAAAACCATAAGATTCTAACTCCTAAACTACATCGTATTGGGAATATTTAGAAGGGGATTTAGGGGATTAGATGACCCTCTCTCCTCATTCTTTCGAAAACACGCAGAGAACCTAGACAACTAGTTCCAAGCAAGAGCTAGGGTACCTATCTTTCCTCAAACCTTCCAAGCTATGTCTCAAAGATCCTCCTTCAGGTCTGTGGAACTTCAATAATGGTTTCCATTCCCCCTTGTGTCCCAAACTATTTTCAGAAATCTTTCTATTCTAGCCATGTAGAAGTTTGAAGGTAGGGTTTTTGATCAGTTAAGAAATTTGTTAAACCTTGTTAACATCTCTAAATTTGTATGATATTTCCTAGATGAAATTAATATTTTAGTTTTATTATTACATATTGCTTCCTTAACCTTGATCCTTAGTGTGATATTTGAATAAGAATTGCATGATTTAGAACTCAGATATGAATGCTATATTGTTATGATATTTCTAGAATTATGGATGTTAGTACAGATAAATTAATAGAATGTTAATGCATTAGTATGTTCTGTCTCAGAATTTTAGTCACTACTCAGTATACATAGTATCCTCCAAAATGGTGAGCTGATCATTTGACTTTTATCTGTCCTTTGAGAAACTCACTAAACTCTGTAGTGTCAGTTTATTAGCTTGTTAGTCGTTCTTTAGACTATTACAATGCTTTCATATAAAGTAGCTCTAACAAGTCCTAGTACATAGTTTCTTTTAGATCCTTACACTCTCAAAAAACTTATAGATAAGTAGTTCTGACACAGTCTTAGGACATAAGTTTTGAGCTATCAGCACATATAGACACATTTAAGATTTCTAGTTGGTGTAGTACTTAGCACCGAGAAGGTAAGGGTTTAGCCCACCCAGGTTCCCAAAACTACATTGCGACCAAAGGTTACTAGCTCAAGTGGGACCAGACAGTAATAACTCAGTTCAGCCACTATACCATGACAAAGTACAGTGGGCCTTTGTTATACCCCAATAGTTCCTAATTAATAGATGAGAAAATTAGAAATGAGTTCTTCAGAAAAATTTGCATTTTTTCACCAGAACGATTCATGGTGCGAGTCATGATGAGAACTGATTGGTTGTGGTCTCAGTCATGGTGAAATTCTGAAGTTTGGAGTCCAGATCATGAGTCACACCATGAGTCATGATGTGTGGGTATGACTCGTGCTCAGGAGTCTTGATGAGTTTCTTGTGGTGTCAGGGGTATGGTGTAACGGATCATGGTATGACTCGTTGTAGGTGACAACGAGTTGTGATGGGATTTGTGGTTCGGAATTGGTAGGTGAAGGGGGATGATGTCACAACTAATAGTATGACTCGTGGTGGGATACATTCCCACCACGAGTCATGATTTACAATCATGGTAAGACTCAGAATTATTGCGGGGAGAAGCAGTGGTGACCATGAGATGTAACCACGAGTCGTTACTTCATGGTATGACCTGTGGTGAGAGTCGTGATGACTAGCAGTTCGCATTTTCCAGATTTTTCATTTAGGTCCTTTTCGTAAATTTCATCATTCTAGGTCCTAGATTACGTCATTTTAAGCTCGGTTAGGAGGACATTAAGAATGTTTATCCTATTCTAATCTATTCCCTGCCCATGCATGCAAGACTAGAGATTCCTAAGGAGATCAAACCTAGAACACTTCAAATTCTCCTCCAATTCTCTTGGGCCTTAAGGAAGAGTGTAAAATCATATTTCCCAGGTATGTATGTATATTAATGAGAGTTTCTTCACTCTCTTGCTCAACATTCTCCTAAATTCAATGATTTTATGTTCTAGATCAAATTCGTGATCTTATGGGGCTTATTCCTAATTTTATGAAACTCTCTATGAGTTATCTATGGGTTGATTTCCTTCACGTTTCAAATCATATTTTATGATATATGGGAAGATTTTATACCTATTTTATTATTAATTGATGGTTTCAAATTTTAACCAATCTATGCCCAATTATGCAAGTTTCATGAAAAGTAAAATTTAACATTCTATTATGATTTTGATTCTCTTAAGCCCTAAATTATGATTTATGATTTATGAAAAACTTTGTATCAAAGCAAACATTCAGCGTGTCCTAGGGTGTTTGACAGTCGGGTTAAGTAGAGTCTTTTTCATGGGTGTGAAGCACGGCACACTTATGATGAAGAGGCTACGAAATATTTTAGGACATTTCCCTTCTTTCATGATCTATGTCGTGCAATAAAGTATCTCGCTATCTTTCTAACTCATGCTATACGTGTTTGCAGATTCATGCCTCCACACCGAGTCAACGAAGAAAGAATGATGATGAAAACAAGAATGGCCATGAGAATAGCAACAGAGATGGGAACCATCAAGACCCACTATCCTCGGAGGGTCATGTGCTTGAGCAGGTTGCCCATGCTGAGTTTAGGGCAGCCATCCAGATGTTGGAACAGGCGTTGACCTCTAAGGTCAATCAGTAAGCGGATGGCTCACATTCCCCAAAATGGGAACGTAGAGGCAGTTAGAGTCAGGGATTTCCTTAGAATGAATCCCCCTGAGTTTCTTGGGTCAAGAGTGGATGAGGACCAACATGAGTTCATTGAGGAGATTTAGAAGATCACCATGAATATGGGGGTGACGGGGGAGGAGAGTGTAGACCTAGACTCTTACCAATTTAAAGGGGGTGCACATATTTTGTATAGAAAGTAGAGGATGGCCAGGGAGTTAGAGCGGGTCCTATTAGTTGGGATGAATTTCTCACCGCATTCTTGGATTGATTCTCTTCCCCGGAGATGAATGAAATCAAGGCAGCAGTGTTCATGAATTTGAAACAAAATATAATACCCCGGGCAAGGATCAGACCCGGGATTCAAAACGAGGAAAATGAAAAACTGGTGTTGCAGACATAGAACGAGTCATTGGACGACTCGTGAGGACAGCCCACGAGTCGTCAGGTGACTCGTGGGGAGGTCGGGAAAAAATATGGAAGTTGGAGGAAAAGGGGTCCCCACGGGCGTGGGAATGACTCGTGGTCAGACACCACAAGTCTTTAGGTAAGCCGTGGGGTAAGGGAGAAGGAAAATAGAAGAAGGCAGGACAATGCACTTAACGGAAGATGATCACGACTCGTTGGGTGTGGTAACGAGTTGTGGTGTTTGTCGTGGGGTGATAAGAGTGTGAAATGATGAAGTTGAGGCAGTGCACTTGATGATTGTTGACCATGAGTTGTGGTCACCCATACCGAGTCGTTATGACAGTCGTTATGAGCCCAGGAGATTAGACAGGCAGTGTACTCGACGGGAAGCATGACGAGTCATTTTCCCCAGTGATGAGTCATCAGGTCGTCTATTAGGACCACCTGACAATTATTTTTTGCGATTTTAGTAAGAGATTTTCCATAATTCCTAAGTCCTAAGGGCCTATACTACGTCGTTTTAACATCAGAAAGGATTGTTTAAGAGGGAATAGACTAGCCTAAGTCCTCATTCATGCATACAAAGGTTTGGGAAGATGATAGAAGGGTGATCTAGTTGATTTCAAGGTGTTCTTCATCAATTTTCCCTAGGGAAATCTAGGGTATTTTAGAATAAGTTGTTTTCAGGTATGTAATGCTATCAATGGGTGTTTCCTTTCACACCCATGCCAATCCTATATGATTTCATGAAAATTCTACCAAAAGGTTTATGGGGTTTTGAAGTAGATTTATATAAAAGATAATGATTGTTAATGGGCTTTGTGATTTTTGAATTTTATCATATTCTAAAGGTTTTTGATCAACTTTTATGACTCAAATTATTTATAATGTGATCGATTTTGATTTCTTTTGAATTTAGCCTAATTATGCATGACCCATGATGAATCGATTTATGATATCCTTTTCCTATAATGATATTTACAAGCCCAACATGAATTATGATTTAAATTATGGATTTTATCAATTACCCATGATGATTTTATGAATTTCAAGCTATATGGATGATTTACAAGTATGTATGAACTTTATGATTCATGAACTATGTTTTGACCGACTCACAGGCCCTATGTCATGGCTAGTTCACGTAAGTACAAGTATGTTTATGATTACCATGATTTAACTAGCCCATGGAATCATGAATGTTATACTATGAGCACGATATATATGTTTTGGGAGTAGTATCGAACATCGAGTAGGTTCGGGTCTCAGGTTAAGCTCTGGATCTCATAAACTCGTGCCACCGTAGGTATGTTGGGACATCTTTTGTGACTGTCCCCAGAACAATTGGCCCTTTTCATGGTGATATCATTCCCTTTCATGGTTGTACCCTTGGCATGGTATGAACGGCCTCCCGACTAGGTTTAGAAGTCGGACTTCATGTGTGCTCATATAGGGTATGTCCATTAAGAGAATCTCCCCTTGTTCCTCATGATTTATGAATGCTTATGATTATGTATTTTGGCTCAAGTCACGTTAAGTAAGGATTTTCTCTTATGATCATGATTATGTTTGTACTATAAATGTTTTGAAAACCTTGAGCCTCATCTTATGTTACAATGTTTATGATATGAGCATGATGTCCTACTGTTATGATAATTTATGTGTTTTAAATATTTTAAATATCCATTTTACTTACCTTTCATACTTGTTACATTCCACGTACTGACTGCATACATTTTATGATGTATTGTTTCATGATACACGACCCGGCTCTCAGGCTCACTCGCATCCCTAGATCGTCTTAGAGTATTCTTTCAGCACATTGGTGAGTCCTCATGTTTTGAATAATATTTTCTAGAGATATTGATACTTTCTGTTTCAGTACATGTTCGGGTTAGTTGGGGGTGTTGTCCTATCAACCCATCATTGTAGTAGAGGCTTTCAGACAGAGTATAGAATTCATCTTATGTTTGTCTAAGTGATTCTGCTGGGTTGATATGTCATGATTTCATTTCCTTATGTTAACTCTTCCGCTTATGTGCCGTGGGTCGACTTGGGGTCTCTCGGGGCTCCTTCTCCCGTGTCTACGATCTGGCTGTATGTTCGGATCTTGAAAAACTTGGTATGAGAGCCATAGGTTTGAAGTGTCCCAGGGTGTCTGAAATTCGCGTTAAGTAGAGTCTTTTCATGGGTGTGAAGTGCGCCACACTTATGATGAAGAGGCTACGAGACGTTTAGGAAATGTTCCCTTCTTTCATGATCTATGTCGTGCGATGAAAGTCCTTTACCCTTCTTCTTCGTGTTATTTGCGTTTGCATAATCATGCCTCTGTGCAGAGTGAACGCCAGAAGAAATGGTAATGGCAATGATCATGAGGGTGCGAATGGTGATGAGTATCAGCCAGACCAGTGCGCCACACTTATGATGAAGAGGCTACGAGACGTTTAGGAAATGTTCCCTTCTTTCATGATCTATGTCGTGCGATGAAAGTCCTTTACCCTTCTTCTTCGTGTTATTCGCGTTTGCATAATCATGCCTCTGTGCAGAGTGAACGCCAGAAGAAATGGTAATGGCAATGATCATGAGGGTGCCAATGGTGATGAGTATCAGCCAGACCCACCCATTCACAAGGAGTACGCACTAGAGCCAGCTGCCCACGCTGAGTTAAGGGCAGCAATTAAGATGCTGGCACAGACAGTGGCACCTTACCCTTAGAATGGGAATGCGGCGGCAGCTAGGGTGAGGTATTTCTTGAGGATGAGCCCTCCTGAGTTCATGGGGTCAAAGGTGGACGAGGATCCACATGATTTCATTGAGGAGATTTTGAAGATCACCCAGGTTATGGGGGTGAACAATGGGGACTGTGTCGACTTGACCTCCTATTAGCTTAAGGGGGTGGCTCACATATGGTTCAAGTAGTGGAGAGATGCCCGGGCAGTGGGTGAAGGCCCAAAAGGTTGGGAAGAGTTCCACGCGATATTTTTGGATCGGTTCTTCCCTCGGGAGATGAGGGAGCTCAAGGCGGCCGAGTTTTTTAATTTGAAATAGGGTAACATGTCCGTTCAAGAGTACACATTGGAGTTCACCCGACTATCCAAGTATGATCCAGAGTTGGTGGTGGACCAAAGGGCTAGGGTGAGTCATTTTGTGCATGGGGTGGCAGATTATTTGGATAAGGATTGCGGGATGGCCATGCTACATTGGGATATCGACTTTCCCCGTATTGTGATGCATGCTTAGCAGATGGAGTTTGTTTACCGAAGGTAGAGGGTGTCCAAGAAGGCCAAGACTGACAGCTACGAGTTTTCTCAAGTCAGGATAGAGGGTGGGCAGCATCAGTATTCCCAGTAAAGGTCTATCGCTCCAGCTCCATCATCAGCCAGCATGCCATCTAGATTTAGAGGAGATCGGAGGAGCAGAGCTTTAGAGTCAAGAGGCCAGGGTAGCATGCAGATGGAGAGCTCTTTCCCAGTTTGTGTGGTGTGCAGAAAGAATCACCCCGGGAGGTGCTTAGCTGGCTTGGATGCTTGCTTCGGGTGTGGCAAACTCGGACACAGACTTAAGGATTTCCCCTTAGAGATCAGGGGTTAGTGGAGCCCGTGCGACAGCAACTAGTTCTACCGCTCCAGCAGCATGTCTCCCTCAGCATGGTGCCTTGACTAGTGCAGCAGGCAGTCAACGCCAAAATAGGTTTTATTCTTTAGTATCCCACCTGGAGCAGGAGGCTTCACCAGTGTGGTCACTGGTATGTTGCAATTTTTCCATATTGATGCTTTTGCCTTGTTAGATCCAAGAGCTACGTTGTCTTTTGTGACCCCTTATATTGCTAGTAGTTTTGGAGTTAGCCCTGAAATCCTATCAGAACCATTCTCAGTGTCTACTCCAATCGGTAATTCAGTTGTAACTAGGCGGGTGTATAGAGGTTGTCGCATTACGGTGTTGCATAAGGTCACGTCCATAGACTTAGTAGAGTTAGCTATGAATGAGGTTGACATCATTTTGGGCTAGGATTGGTTGTTTTCGTGTTATTCTTTGATTAATTGTAGGACCCGTGCGGTGGAATTCCGGTTTCTGGGTGAGTCAGTTTTGGAGTGGAAGGGTAATTCAGCTGTACCAGCCGGTCGATTTATTTCATATATTAAGGCCAGGAAAATGATTTATAAGGGCTGAATGTATCACCTATTTAGGGTTAAGGATGTTGAGTCCAAGACCCAAACTATCGAGTCAGTTCCAGTGGTGTGTGATTATCCGGAGGTTTTTCCTGATGATTTGCCTGGTGTTCCTCCTGAGAGGGAAATTGATTTCGGCATAGATCTTCTTCCTGATATGCAACCTATCTCTATTCCTCCCTACTGGGTGGATCCACCCGAGCTAAAAGAATTGAAGGAATAGTTGAAGAACGTGTTAAATAAGATCTTTATCAGGCGAGCAAGTCTGGGTGCCCCAGTGTTATTTGTTCGGAAGAAGGATGGTTCGCTTTGTATGTGCATCAACTATCAGTAGTGAACAAGTTCACCGTTAAGAGCAGGTATCCTTTACCCAGGATCGATGATTTTTTTGACCAGCTTCAGAGTGCCAAGTTTTTCTACAAGATTGATCTCAGGTTCGAGTATCACCAGCTCGGGGTTCGGGAGGGTGAAATCCCTAAAACTACTTTCAAGACTCGGTATGGTCACTACAAATTAGTTGTTATGTCTTTTGGACTAACCAATGCCCTGCAGCTTTTATCGATCTAATGAATAGGGTGTTCAAGGCATATCTAGATATGTTCGTGTTCGTGTTCATCAATGACATGCTTATATACTCTCGGAGCGAGGAGGACCATGGCGCTCACTTGAGAGTAGTGCTTCAGACACTCAAGGATTGTCAGTTGTATGCAAAGTTCAGCAAGTGTTTACCCAATAGATATCAGGAGCTTTTTGGGCTTAGCGGGTTACTATCCGAGATTTGTTGAGGGTTTTTCATCTATTGCAGCACCTTTGACCAAGTTAACTCAGAAGAAGGTAAAGTTCCAATGGTCGGAGGCTTGTGAGAAAAGCGTCCAAGAGTTGAAGACTCGACTCACTTCAGCACCAGTGTTGACCCTACATGAGGGTACCGATGGTTTTGTGGTGTATTGTGATGGTTCAAGAATCAGAATTGGGTGTGTGTTGATGCAGCATTGGGAAATGATAGCATATGCCTCAAGATAGTTGAAAGTCTATGAGAAGAATTACCCGACCCATGACCTAGAGTTGGCAGCGGTAGTATTTGCATTGAAGATATGGAAACATTACTAGTATGGGGTCCACATATATGTGTTTACGGACCAAAAGAGCTTGCAATATATATTTACGTAGAAACATCTCAATCTTCGACAAAGGAGGTGGTTGAATCTACTAAAGGACTACGACATGAGTGTCTTTTACCATCCGGGTAAGGCTAATTTTGTAGCGGACGCACTTAGTAGGCTCTCTATGGAGAGTGTGTCCCACGTGGATGAGGGAAAGAAGTAGTTGGTGAAAGATGTCCATAAACTTGCGAGGTTGGGAGTTAGATTGGTCGACTCAACCGATGGAGGTGTTGTTGTGCGAAATGGATCAGAATCGACCTTGGTGACTGATGTGAAAGCTAGGCAAGATGAGGATCAAATGTTGGTGAAACTAAAGGAAGTCGTTCAGAGTCAGGAAGTGGAGGTTTTCTCCCAAGAGGGAGATGGGGTGCTGCAGTACCAGGGCAATCTATGTGTTCCAGATATTGATAATTTGATGGACCGGATATTGCATGAGGCACATGAATCAAGGTATTCTATCCATCAGGGAGCCACCAAGATATATCATGATTTGCGGGAAATATATTGGTGGAACGGCATGAAGAAGGATATTGCAGAATTTGTAGCCAAGTGCCCGAACTGTCAGTAAGTGAAAGTCGAGCATCAAAGGCCGAGAGGCGTACTTCAGGATACTAGCATTCCCACTTAGAAGTGGGAAGAGGTTAGTATGGATTTCATTACAGGCCTACCTCGTACTTGCCGACACTATGATTTTATTTGGGCGGTGGTTGACAGGTTGACCAAGGATGCACATTTCCTACCGGTGAAAACCACGAATTCAGCGGATGATTATGCCAAACTGTATATCCAGGAGTTAGTGCGATTACATGGAGTTCCCTTATATATTATCTCAGACCGAGGTACTCAGTTTACCTCTCAGTTTTTACGGTCTTTTCAAAAAGGGCTTGGGCTCAGGTAAGCTTAGCACAACATTTCATCCGAAAACGGATGGTCAGGCGAAGCGGACAATCCAGACTCTCGAGGACATGTTAAGAGCTTGTGTGATGGACTTTAAAACAAGTTGGGATGATCATGTCATGATCCTAGAGGAGACCCGGATCGTAGACACGGGACAAGGGACCTCGAGAGACCCCAAGTCAACCCATGATGTAAGCATTCACTAACTCATTCGACAAACATAAAGGAAACACAAATATAAACTTAGCAGAAGTATAACTTAACATAAAAACAGAATGAACATCTGAAGCTGAATATATGTCTAATTCTGATAAGCCTCTAATCTAGACGAGCTGATGGAACAACACCCCCAACTAGCTCAGAAATACTGAAACTGAAAATACGCACATGAAAACTGAAAATCTAGTCCTCGGAAAATGAGGACTCACCGAACAACAGGTGCTAACTCTAATAAGCGGCTACGAAAGGGGTTGAACTTGAGAACCTGATCCGGCATCATGAAGCGATGCAGCAGAGAAAGTATGCGGTCAGACGTGGAATGTACCGAGTATGCAAGGTAAGTAAAACCGCTTTGATAATATAAATTATTTAAACCCATTCATACATATAATAAACTTTAAGAGTAAGTATAAGACCACATGCATAAATTCTGAAATCGAACTTTATCATAACATTTTCATGCATGGCTTTAGATCATCATAACTGAATCGAATGACTCAAAGCTAAATCATAACCTTTATATCAAAAGCTGAACAATGAGTCAAACCTTTCTTTTTAAACTCGCATGCATAAGATAATCATCATTTGTAATGGATATGAAAATTCAAATGATATAGACAATAAGAGACTGGTCACTTAATCGACATACCACGATAGAGCTTACGTGGTCTTGACTTTACACTCAAGTGGGTAGAGCCATCCAAAACCTTGTCAGGGATAGGGACGCTACCATGATATCAATATCAAGTTGAAAGGGGCCAATCGGTCCGGGGATACCTCACAAGGGAGGTCCCAACAATATAATAAAATCAACCTACGTTGGCGCGTAGTTCTGGGGCGTAGGATTATCGACCCTTATCCCGCTAAGTGCTAGACTCTTCTCCTAAAACATGCAATGCTCTAGATCATATAAATATGAATCTCAACATCGTATAGTGACGAAGCTCAACATGAAATCATGCATAAAATCAACATCGTATGAAATGAAGTTCAATATTGTCTATTGACAAAGTTCATTATGAAATCATGCATGCATTCGACATCATATAAGTATGAAGCTCCACAATGTCGTCTCGACAAAGCTTAGGATAGAATCATGCTAAGACTCAACATTATGTGAAATGAGGCTTAATGACAACATACATCTCAATTATGAATTCATGCATATGAGATGCTTTACTATGACACATAGAATAAGCTCAAGAATAGTGGGAGGCTTTACTCCAAAATCATGTGTTAAGGCTACTTTAGAAAGATCACTTAATCATCTGAACATAAGGGCATTGCTCAAAACCTTATCGCGCTTGAACCCATTCAAATCATTTGAACACATCATAATTTGAGATATTTCACTTCAAAACGAAATAATATAGTCAATTCACGAAAATCGTCATTCATACTCAACATTGGGCACTACCCAAAGCTTCACCATACATAGGTCTATTTAATCTTCTATGAAAACGTCATCAAAATCATGGGTAAGGTTGAAAACATGCTTTTCATCATCTACTCCATCATCATATAAGGAACTCCTCACACATGGACGTTTTAGATTCAATTTTTAGAAAACAATTTTGTAAAGGAAATTATGTTAGAATCCACCCAAGCTCGATAAATATCAATATCAACTCAATTTAACCATACCCATGAGTAGAAATGTAAGAATCATGCAATTGAATGAAAACCCACACTTGATCATCACAAACTAATCATGAATTGATAGGGAATGGCTATGGGTGTGGAAGGAAGCACCCACTCATAGCCTTACTTACCTGGGAATGAAGAATCTTAACTCTTCCTAATTGCCCAGCTGAGATTTCCCTTGAAAACCTTGAAATTCTCTTAAATTTCTTCCCTTCATGGCCTCACCCTTTCATTCATGAAGAAAAAGGCCTAGATGGGTCTTTCTCAGCTTAAAACCTTCTATTATGAATTTAAAATGACGTAGTATATGCCCTTAAAACTTAGGAATTATGGAAAAGCCCTTACTGAAATCGCTGAAAATAACTGTCAAGGGTTCCTAACGGACGACCTGACAACTCGTTAGTAGGGCACACAATCCCTTGGTTCACCCTTCAAGTACGCTGCCTCATCATTCATGAAAACTCAATTAGCTTGGTGACAGCCCTCCTAACGGTTCGTTAGGACTGATGACGACTTGTTGGGTACCATCCGTCAGGTACACTGGATAAGCTTCACTATCTTTCGCTAAGACCAACCCACGACTGACATGACGACTTGTGGTGACTGAACACGAGTCGTTACATCACCCGTGAGGACCTTGAGTCCTTCATCATCCCCAGTCTTCCCCACGAGTAACTTGACGACTCGTTTGGTCTCGCCACGAGTCGTTGAGTGACCCATTCTACAACTGCTGCAGCATTTTTCAGTTTTTCTCCTGATTCACTTCCTGGTCGGATTCTTAAATCCCCGGGGTATAAAAATATCTCGCCCCTGGGAACATTCATCCTCGAATGTTATAATCAAGCAGAAAACTCAAAAACAAACAATCACTATATATAGATGCTAATCATCGACATTCAAGTCGAAAACTGATGGAACGACTACCCCCGAAGAGAACCACATAGCTGGTAAGAGTTAAGACATCACACACATATATCATATCATAAAACAAACTTATTCTCATGAATAGAACATGAAAAACTTAATAGAGGTTTAGGGCAAATATTTGATACCTCAAACTGAAGCTGTGCCGGTAGGGAACAAATAGGGGTATTTAGCCATCATATCCACTTCGGCCTCCCACGTGGCTTCCGCGACATGTTGATTCCTCCATAACACCTTTACCGAGGCTACTTCCTTGTTCCTCAGCCTTTGAACTTGTCGGTCCAAGATTTCTACTCGAATTTCTTCATAACTGAGGCTGTCTTTCACACCAATGTTGTCCATCGGAACCACCAAGGCTGGATCACCCAAGCAATTTTTCAAAAGCGATACATGGAACACAGGATGAACTGAAGCCAATTCTGAAGGAAAGTCCAACTCATACGCCACCTTACCAACTCTTGTCACAACCCGGTAGGGACCAACATTGCGGGGACTGAGTTTACTTTTCTTTCCGAAACCGCATGACTCCCTTCATAGGAGATACCTTTAGAAACACCCAGTCGTCTACATCAAATTCCAAATCTCTTATCCTCACATCAACATACGATTTCTAACAACTCTGAGCGGTTTTCAACCGCTCCCTTATCAACTGAACCAAATCGGGTCCTACCACAGCTGCCTCACCAGCCTCGAATCATCCGATAGGAGACCTACACCTTCGCCTGTAAAAAGCCTCAAACGGTGTCCTCTGGATGCAAGAGTGGTAACTATTATTATAAGAAAATTCAATCAAGGGCAAATGATCATCCCAACTACCTTTGAAATACATCACACATGCCCTCAACATATCCTGAAGAGTTTGAATGGTTAGTTCTGATTGGCCGTCCGTCTGAGGGTGAAAAGTTGTGCTTAGCTTAACCTGAGTCCCGCGCCCCTTTTTAAATGAACGCCAAAATTGAGAAGTAAACTGAGTACCTCGGTCTGAAATAATAGACAAGGGAACCCCATGAAGTCAAACCAACTCCAAACATACAACATAGCATAATCATCTAGTGAATACGTGGTCTTAACCGGTAGGAAGTGTGCAGCCTTGGTCAACTTGTCCACCACTTCCTAAATGGAGTCATTTTGCCGGCGAGTACAAGGTAGACCTTTAATGAAGTCCATATTGATTTATTCCCACTTCCAAGTGGGAATAGAAATATCCTAAAGTACACCTCCAGGCCTTTGATGCTCGTCTTTCACTTGCTGATTGTTTGGACATTTTGCTACAAACTCCGCAATATCCCTTTTCATACCATACCACTAATAGATCTCTCATAAATACCGATAAATTTTTGTGGATCCTTAATGAAAAGAATATCTGGTACCATGTGCCTCATGCAATATCCGAACTCTTAAATTATCAACGTCTGAAACACACAGTCGACCCTGGTATCGTAGCACACCATCTCCCGATTGGAAGAAAACCTCCCTTTTCTGATTCCGCACCGCCTACTTCAGGTTCCTCAACATTGGATCCTCATTTTGCCTGGATTTAACATCAACTACCAAGGACGATTCCGACCCATTATGCACAACAACACCACCATTGGTTGAATCGATCAATCTAAGTCCCATCCTTGCAAGACGGTGAACATCTTTCACCAACTCCTTCATCCATGTGGGACACACTCTCCATGGATAGCCTACTAAGCGCATCCGCAACCAAATTAGCCTTGCTCGGGTGGTAAAGGACACTAATGTTGTAATCTTTATGACTCCAACCACCTCCTTTGCCGTAGATTTAGATCTTTCTGTGTGAATACATATTAAAAGCTCTTGTGGTCCGTAAATACATCCAGTGGACCCTATAAAAGTAATGCTGCCATACGTTCAATGTGAACACCACCGCGGCAAATTCAAGATCGTGGGTGGGGTAATTCTTTTCATTCACCTTCAGCTATCGAGAGGTATAAGCTATCACCCTCCGACGCTGCATCAACACACACCCAAGTCCAACCCTGGAAGCATCACAATACACCACGAAACCATCGTTACCCTCAGGTAGGGTCAACACTAGTGCCGAAGTAAGTCGGGCCTTCACATTTTGGAAGCTTTTCTCACAAGCCTCCAACCATTGAAACTTCACCTTCTTCTGAGTCAACTTAGTCAAAGGCACTGCAGTGGATGAGAAACCCTCCACAAACCTCTGATAATTGCCAGCGAAACCCAAGAAACTCTGAATATCTGAAGGATTCACCGGTCTGGGCCAATTCTTTACCACCTCAATCTTCTGCGAGTCTACCTTTATGCCTTCACTAGACACCACATGGGCCAAGAATGCCATGGAGCCCAACCAAAACTCACACTTGCTGAACTTTGCATACAATTAGCGGTCCTTGAGGGTCTGAAGCACCACTCTCAAGTGAGCGGCATGCTCCTCCTCGCTCTGAGAGTATACATCAATGAACACGATCACAAACGTATCCAAATATTGCTTGAACACCCTGTTCATCAAGTCCACAAAAGATGTAGGAGCCTTTTTTAGTCCAAACAATAACCACAAACTACTAATGACTATACCGTGTTCTGAATGTCATCTTGGGGATGTCACTCTCCCTAACTCTGGGATGATGATACCTAGATCTAAGATCTATATTCGAGAAATACTTAGCACCCTGAAGTTGATCGAACAAATCATCGATCCTGGGTAAGGGATACCTGTTCTTGACAGTGACTTTGTTCAACTGTCGATAATCAATACACATACGAAGGGAACAATCTTTCTTCCGAACAAATAGTACTGGTGCACCCCATGGGGATTGGTTCGGTCTAATGAAACCATTATCTAGAAAATCCTTTAACTGATCGTTCAACTCTTTTAGCTCGAGTGGAGCCATCCTGTAGGGTGGAATAGATATAGGATACGTATCGGGAAGGATGTCAATACCGAAATCAATCTCCTGCTCGGGAGGGATACTTGGAAAATCATCAGGAAAGACCTTTAGATACTTACGTACTACTGGAACTGACTGGATAATCAGGGTTTTGGACTCCACGTCCTTAACCCTAACTAGGTGATACATGCAACCCTTAGAAATCATCTTCCTAGCTTTGAGGTAGGAAACATATCAACCTACAGGCAAAGATAAACTACCCTTCCATTCTAAGACTGGCTGGCCCAGGAATCTAAACTCTACTGATCGGGTCCTGCAATTAATGGAAGCATAACAAGCATACAACCAATCCATGCCGAGAATAACATCGAAATCGATCATGGCTAACTCTATCAGATCTACTGAGGTGACCTTACGGAGAACCAAGAACAGGCAATTCCTATACACCCGTCTAGCTATAACTGAGTCACCTACAAAAGTAGAAACCGAGAAGGATTCTAACAAAACATCGGGACTGACTCCGAAGCTACTAGCTACATAAGGTGTCACAAAGGACAAGGTGGCCCTGGGTCTAACAATGCATAAACATCAACATGAAAGACTCGTAATATACCAGTAACCACATTCGCGGAGAGTGATCTTGGGAAGAATTATATGCCCAAGTGATACTCAAATGCTTTATTTCGTCTTGTTTATCTATCGTTATTTGTGCATTATCATGTAATTTGTAGTTAAAATGTGAATTT